>JAODAL010003188.1:0-178689 GCA_025379985.1 Phyllomedusa bahiana
TCATTAGGTTTCCAGCTGCCATAGAAACTACCCAGCACTCCGCAACCTTGTCACGGGGGTGCTAACTGGGGAAAAAAAGGTGTCGTATCCATTTAGACCACACGGCTGCGATTGCTGCAGCATCTGAAGGATTGATCAAAGCCGGCTCCAATCTCTGCTGTCAGCGGCAGGAGTCACCTGTATCTCACAGCTAGCACCTGCCGTGTATGGGCTCAGCCTTGCGGCATATATTTGCAGTGCAGGGTGTAATGGGGTTGAATTAGATATAATCACAAGTACAGATACACATTAAAGGGGTTCTCAGGTTTAGAAAACCTATCATCATATACACAAGTAGGATAATAGAGGGGGGAAGGGTGTGTCATTTGAAGGAATCTCTTCTTTTGGCCAGAATGTAGAGAAGTAACCAAAAGCAGTAACAAGGACCATCCCTCACTCTGGAGGACCTGTCCTGTACCACCTTAACAGAAAACTAATTAAGTTGAATGGGCAATGTGTAATGTTTCATTTCCCCTGTGGTGGCGCTGCAGGGAAACTGAACACTTAGGGAGACATGTATGATCGGGTTTTTCACCCTTTTCTGGCGTAAAATGCGCCAAAGTGAGCCGGCGACAATGTCTAATGCACCTAATGAATGTGTTAGGCGCATTGTTCGTAAGACTCGACTCTTTCTAATGCGCCTAACATGAGGGGGCGTTTTAGGGGCGTTCTGGGGGGCGTTGCACCACACCCATAATATTAGACACATATATGAATGTGGTTCAGCAAAACTAGGTGCATTACTGCTCTCAGACCTATTTCAATGTGCTCGGCCTGAGCCACAGGAGTCGAAGTGGAGCTGGATTTGCCATTAGGCATTAGGGCTTCCACCAGTACATTAATAAAAAGTAATTTCTGATAATTATCAAACTATATAAAATTAAATTATTTAACGTTAATAAAAAATGTTATCATCTAAAATTAATATAAAATATATAATATCCCAAAAATATCTCCTATAAAATGTATTTAAAATGTTAAGAATCTAAACTTAATTTTACATTAAATAATCCACTGATGTTGTTCAGATTTTTACTTTTTTAATTTTGACTACATTAAATTTGAAATTTATTTTTGCTGCTCTCACCCTTTATTCTACATACAGCAAGAGCCAGCACACCACAGGTCTTGCTGGGATCTGTGGTCCACCAAGCAAGATCAGTACCATAGCTTCTATTCACTGACATGCTATTCTAATGACTTTTCTTTTATTTCCAGCCTATCTATAGCCTTTATACATGTTAGGCTCATTACTTATGTGCATAAGTTCCATAATGCGCCAAACACACAGGCGAGGTGCAATGAACTTTAGACACAATTTCTAATCGCACAAAAACCACTTTCATACATTCAGGCGCATTATACACTGAAAAAAAGATGAGAAAATGAACTTCAATGCATTTGATTCATACATGTCTCCCTTATTGCAGGGTTTTCTCATAGATTATAGTTAATTGCTGGGGGTCCCAACAGGGGAATACTCTTTGATCAGTTTATTGTCAAAGGACCCTTCTTCCAAATACAAAATGTCCACAGTGGAGAACCCCTTTAAGCATTTTTGGAAAAATGTTGCAGTTTTGGTGGCGTTTTCCAACCCAAGGTCAGGACTGGATTCAAAAGGACTAAGGAATACAAAGGAAGAACTTATGGTTCTTGCTGGATCTTCTTCTGGTATTGGCTCAGAAAACTGCATCCAACACTGCAATGGTATTTCTTCATAAAATGTTGCGTGTGAAACCACCCTAAAGGCTTGTTACTACATATTTTCTCCTTGTCTTGTCTGATTGCTTGTGTGAGCCCAAGCAATTCAGCCTTTAGTCGTCCCATGATGGCTACTAGCCAAGCATTAATGACATTAATGACTTGTGTTAGAGATGCCAGTGGCGTAGCTAAGGGGGAAGGAGCTCTGCTGATTACAATTGCAAAAGATGTAAGGGAACTCTTTGGAATGACCTGGATTTCTGCACTGATTACCGTATATACTCGAGTATAAGCCGAGTTTTTAAGCACAAAAAATGTGCTGAAAAATGCCCCCTCGGCTTATACTCGAGTCACTGTCGGCACTCGGGCGCTGTGATGGCCCGGGCGCCGACAGGGACCCTTCAGCTATATGCGACTCCTCAGGGAGCGCATATAACTGAAGGCCGAGTACAGCCGGCAGCATCCGGGCACTGCGGTGGCCCAGGCGCTGTCAGCGATCTCCTCACCTGTATGCGACTCCGCCAGGGTGCATACAGGTGAAGAGATACCCACTGCGGGGCAGAGAGCGGCCGCCCGGAGTTTCCGGCACAGGCAGTGTGTGTCATCACGCTGCGTGTGCGGCCTGATGACATCACCCGCCTGTGCCGAGAAGACGGAGGAGGAGAGCGCCCGGGAGACGGAGCAACGGGGAGCGAGGTAAGTGGATTTTTTTTGTTTTAAAACCCTGCCTATACCTGCCTATAGCCTGCCTAGGGGGACCTATACCTGCCTATAGCCTGTCTATGAGGAACTATATTAGCAAACTAAAGGATATCCGGGTAGAGCGCCGATACGAGACTGCAAATTCCGATGGGGCGGTCCGCCCAGTATAATCCAAAAGTCCCATCGGGATCTGCAGTCTCGTACCGGCGCACTGCCCGGATATCCTATTGTTTGCTGATGCATTTCCGCCTGGCCGGCGGTGAGTCCGTGGAGACGGGACGCAGCAGGAGGATCCATGCCTGAGATACTACGTGGAAACGAGTCCAAGAGGTGAGCCGTTTTTCCTTGCATTATTCAGCAAATGAGGAACTATACCTGCCTATAACTGCCTATACCCTGCTTATGAGGACCTATACCTGCCTATAACCTGCCTAGGGGGACCTATACCTGCCTATAACGACCTATACCTGCCTATAACCTGTCTATGGGGGCAATTACCTGCCTATAGCCTGCCTATGGGGACATATAGCTGCCTATAACCTGCCTATGAGGACCTATACCTGCCTATAACGACCTATTCCTGACTATAACCTGCCTATAGCCTGCCTATGGGGACATATAGCTGCCTATACCAGCCTATAACCTGCCTATGGGGGACATTAAACTGCCTATAACCTGCCTATGGGGGACATTAACACTAGAACTACTGATGGAGTCATTTTGACTCCTTTCGTTTTTTATTTCTCTTCTGTGACTACATTTTTCAGAATTCCGGCTTGAAACTCGGTGACTTTTCCTCAAATATGATGTGAAAAAAGATTTTGTGAGAATAAATAATTTTGGTGAAAAATTTGCGCGTTTTTTTCAAAATTTACCAAGAACTACTGAAGGGAGTCATTTTGACTCCCTACTATATTTTGAGGTCCTTTTGTCACTAAATGTTGCTATAAAGTTTTGTGCATAATTTTTTCACTCTGTCTTATTTACCCTGATGTTCATATGGGATTTTTATTTCAATTTCCCATGTCCCCCTTTTTACATTTTCCTTGGGGTTTTACCTGTTTTGATTACTGTGAAAATGTTTAAACAAAAAACTTGTTTACTTTTGGGCCTTATCTTATGCTAATAAGGGGTTTGGTGTTTTTTTTGGGGTTTCTAGCAGGAGACATTTTCTGGTTTAGTAATTTTTACTATAAAGTTCAGCGAAGAGAAAAAGAAAACGGCCCCAGACAAACGAGCTCTGAAGACCTACGGGGTATAAAATTGTTATGAAATATTTGGGCCTCCCTGTCAACTTTCGCCCACCTATTTTGAAGGGGGGCGAAAAGTTTTTAATTTCTTTTTTTTTTTAAATTTCCCTTTCTTTTTTAAAGCAGGGAACTATATAGAATTAAGGAATTTGTGGGGAAAAAGGAAAGAAACGTTTGATAAACCTCAGGATATTTTTGGCTACTTTGAAAATCCATCCCGGGGAAAATTGAACCCCGGAAATCCGAATTGCGGGAACAGTATTTTTTTGGGACATTTGGTTTGAAGTTTTTCTTTCCCTCAGAACATATCAATTTAAACTAAAAATCAGAAGGAAAAAACCAGAAAGGTAAGTAGTTATGTTTATTTTTTTGGGTTCTTTCACACACGGGGGTTGGGCCAGTCCCACACTGGGCAGAATTCTGGCTAAAATCCCTTTCTGGATATTTTTTCCCGAAATTTACGGGGCCGTAACCTCCCCGCCATGTTTGAAGCTCGCCCCCAAACCCCCGGGGGGACCCCGCTTAAAGGGACAGGGGAAAGGCTTGTTTAGCGAAAGCAGGGGCCCGTCCCAGACAGCGGCCCTCCACCCCGGGGTTGGGAGCGGAGCTTCAGGAAATAAAACCCCCGCTCTGAAACCTGAGGGGCAGGTAGGGGCCCGGGATTGTGGGGGAAAATATCCGGTTGGATTTCCCCGCCGAAACCCCAACCATTGTGAAACGGCCCCTTTTACAAAAAAAAATTCTAAATATTCACCCAAATTTTTTTTTCCAAAAATTTTCCCAAACCCACTTTCAACGGGGGATCGGGCCATGTTTTATGTTGCCTGTGACCATCCCCCTGGTGGGTGGACAAGAAAAAAACAGCAAAACGTCCCAGAAATAAAAGGGAAAACCCAGTGAACGGGGGCGGCGAAGGGTAATGCAACAACAAACCCCAGAGAAGGCGAATCTGAAGGGAAAACTAGTTTTTAGCGGATGGGGATTCCAAAGGAAACCGTTTTTTAAATTGGAGAACACTTGCCCGGGAGGGTTGGCGCCAAAATATTTTTCGAGAAGCCCCGGCCCTTTCAGGTTTCGCCAAAAAGAAATTCTCATTATCGATAGTCCTTTGAGCGCATGGTTTTTATTTTTTTATTCATTTATTGAACATATAAAGAAATGTAAAGCTTTCAGAAGCATGCAAGGAAAAATAATTTAAAAGTTTTTCTCTATCTATGAGGAGCTAGATGCATTCATTTCGATATTCTAATGCCTTTGTGGAATAAACTGGGATGAACCGTTCCCCTCGATTAGCATTTTTTGGTGTAATGACCCGGGGGAAAACCCCTTTTTCAAAGCGCAAAGTCTAGGGGCCGCTTTGTTGAAATTAGGGGGTTTTTTCAGATTTTTTTTTAGAAATCTTTCTCGGGTCGGGAAGAGGGCTGCAAAAAGGACAAGTTTGCTCTTTTTTTTAAATGTGTGGGGGGCAGGTTTTTTTGAAAATTGGATTGCGTGTTACAAAACCCGGCCCATACATAACGGGGGGTTTTGGCCCCAAATTTTTTCCCCAAACAAAAAGGGGGTCCATTCACGCATACATGCCTTCCAAACCAGATAAATTGGCCAAAATATTGGCAGCTGTTGATAAGGATAGCAAAAATTTTGGGAAATGGTTTTCCCTTTACTAGGGAAAAAATGAAAACACGCCCCCGCTGGGACCCTTTTTTGGGTGGGGCCATGGGTAATGAAATTATTGGGGCCCCCTTTTTTTAAAAAAAAGGGCGCAATGTTTTTCAAACCCATAATTATTTTTAAATTCAGTAAAATTTCAAACACCCAAAAAGCAAAAGGAAAAACCATCGTGGAAAAACTGAAGAAGATAAGGGGAGAAGTGCCTAAAGAAATTTAAAAACCAAAGAAAGAGGGGTTTTTACAAAAACCCAAAGTGTTTAAAAAATGAAGAAATTTTACCTTACAGTAAATAAGGAAAGGTTCCCAAAAAAAATGTTGTCATTTTGATTTTCCGGGCCATTTAGATGTTGTTGTTGGTCGATTCCCCCTAAAAAAACTCCAGAAAAAAAGGTTAAAAATTTTTTCAAAGAAACAAAATTTGGAGTAGATGTAGTGGATAGATGGCAAAGAAATTTTAAACCCCAAAGAACATGCACAAGGAGTTTGGGCCCGTTCATGCAATTTTAAAATCCTTAGACTTTTCGGGGATAAATGCATGGATTAAAATTCAAGGAGATTACCCACCAAAAAATGTTTACGCAAGGAATTTTTGCAAACGCTTGTGAGAGAGTTGAAATGGTCCTTTTGTCACAGATATGGAAAAGGTTTCCACGTCCCAAGTTTTTACATGCTCAGAAGTGATGGTTCAAACAAATTTTGCCCAGATCAAAGAAAATTGCAAAGAAAAATAGATCTGTCGTCAATGTAAGACCGTTTTGGTAATCTTTGTGTGGGGCAATGTAACTGCCATACATCAAATTCAATGCCCTAAAATTCAAAACACAAAAATTGTATTTTAGTAAGTTGAATTCTGCACCATATTTTCTCATTTTTATGTATCTCCTCCACCTACATTCTCTGCTTTTTGTTCTTTATTTTTTTTTTTTTAACAAATTTTATTTGATTTTCCATATATTTTGTTACAGCATGAGTCAAATCAGAGAATTATTCCAACAAGAAAAACGATCCGTATACAATACAATCCGATGAGTATTACTTTCCATATACAAAAAAAAAAATTAGTGGTCAGCAAGTAACATGTGGTAGAGGCTCTCATATTGATAGAAATAACATTAAAACTTAAATGCGCAAATCTTAAATGCTTCCCGTGAGCAATATCTGATAAAACATAATGAAAGAAACTAAAGAAAATGTAATAAGGGAAAAAAAAAAGGGCAAAGGACAGAAGTAACAAGAGCGCCAAAAGTGAGTCCGAGTTTACCACTTTGCATCGTTGGAAGTGAGATGCTATGAGGAATCTATTCTGCCTGAAAGGATTGTGGTTCTTCCCATGGCAGGAGAGGAGTGGGTGGGGGGGGTTGGGGGGGGGGGTGCTCCATCCTGTCCGCTGCCTCTGTAAGACCACCACAATATCGGCGAAGTATGTATCAGAGGATGTGTAGTTTAGAAATTATGATCAGGTCCGCCTTGTCAGGGTGGTTAGGAAGAGGGTGAGGATGGCTCCTTGTCAAGGGCCCCAGCGAAACCCACAAAGGCCTCCCTCCTATACCAACCTGTGTATCTGATGGAGGACATCAACATGGGACTCTCCTTCTGTTTGGAGAATTGCGAGAGAATAAGTTTTTCCATTTTTTAAAAACCTCACTGGTCCGCAAGTTCTTTGGTGTCGATCTGCAATCAAGTTTGTCTGCCAACCAAGGTATAGCTTCAGACATCCACCAACAGAGACACGGGTGGGGTCTGCGGTTTTCAGCCAGTGCACGCAAAAGACAGCGCTTGAGCCACCAAGATGCTAGAGTGGACAAACAGCTGGGAACATGTTTCACTGCCTTAGCATTAGATTTCGCCGCCATCTGGGCTTGGCGTAAATGAAATATCAACAGGTCGTGGGTCTGGTTTAACAGTGGATTCGCCAGTGTTGTCGCACATAGTCAATGATTGGGTCCCAGAACAAACTGCCGTAGAGGCATTGCCACAGTCCGTGTGCCACATGTCGGATGGCCGAGAGCTGGCATTTGGGGCATGTAAGGCGTCTATATCTGGGCAATTAGATGTAGGGGGGGTGGGGGAGGTTTAAAACCATACTAAGCATTGGTGGATTAACTTGAAGTGGGTCTCCCTCCATTTTCACAAACCACTTCCTTTCGAATCCTACCCAGCCCGACAGAATTTTATCTGGGAGGCAGGGTCCTCTAGCCTGCGCCCCACTATCGCAAGGGGCACTTCGCCCCTTTTACCCCTATTCCCCTCTCTCAGGATGCATAGTTGATGTGCGATAGGGTTGAAGGAGAACTGTGGTCATCTCAACAGAGAATCAAATCCATGGGGAGGCACATACCCTTGAGAGAATTTTAAGTTTAGACTTGCAGAAGAATAGGATTTGCAATGCGCAAAAACGTGGGCCGGATGGAAGTGAGAATAGTTTCTGATTTCGAAGGGACAACCACCTTCTCTCCTCCATGATGCATTAAGTGCTCCTCATATTTCACCCCCCCCTATTCCCTCCACAGTTTGTAAAAAACATGGGGTAGGTGCTCCCTGGTGAATTCCCTGGAAGGTCCATAAGGGGAGTCTACCGTGACTTCTGGAATGGTAGCATCATAAGCTTACGGACATGATTCCATGTTGCACATTGTATCCCTGAGAAAGTAAGGAACTCCTTGACCTCTGGTGGGATATTAGTGAAAAGTTTTGTATGGTAGGAGCGCATGTGGGGTGCCACGGTGCTTCACTCCCTTCTCTTGTCAAAGTTGGAGTAATCAACTCGTCTCACCCATCAGTCCCAGACGTGTCTTGTGAGGCACTCCCAGATTGTAGAAGCGGACGTTTTGGGAGGTGTTTAGACCGCCCAGGCTGACAGGAAGCATCAGTCTTATTCATAGGCCTATACGGGTTCTCTTCTTCCAGCCCCAATAAAACGGGGTAAAGTAAGCGTTCAGCTTGTTAATTCTCTATTTGGCGCATACAGCAAGGGAGTGTCTGGAGGGGGAAGAAGTTTCGGGAAGCAATCCCATCTTATATATGGGCTTGGCCTCTGCCCGCCAAAGAGAGGGGAAGGTCCCTGCCAACTACAGAGGTCCGTCAATATTTTTTTTTCAAAGTGGGGAAATTAGATTGTAAATAGTTTTTATGGGGGTATTCCCATTTTTATGCCTAGGTATGTAATAGGTATTTGCCGTTTGAATATCTAATCCACAACCCTTCCAAAATGACTTCGTAAGATGAGGGTCCCAGTTTCCGAGCTCACTCATAGAGCATTACTTTGTACCCTGAGTATCTTCCGAAGTTTTCCAAAAAAGCGAAAACCTTCGAAGGTGACTGACCGGTCATGATACGAAAGAGGAGAGATCATCATGGCAAAAAAAGGCAAGTCTTAACTGGCACGGCCAACCTGATACCAAACGTGTAAGTGGTCTGCCACACCCTCCCAATAAGCGTGCCAGATGTTCAAAGGCAAATGACGAATAATCCAAGGGGGAGAGGGGGCAGCCCTGGCGAGTGCCCTTGCGAAGAGGGAAGCGCCCCGAGAGAAAAACCTGGTTGTAATTAACCTTTGCCGTTGGTGTCATTATAAATAGCGGAAAGTAAAGTACTCAAGCGGCCCCTCACCCCCATACCGGTCAAGAACTATCCAAACCACCCCCCCTCGGACATTATCAAAAATGCTTTTTCAGCATCTATGCGTTTGATCGGTGGATGTCCGGCGGGGGTGGGAAACCCTTTACACCACCAGTACTCGCCAGGACCTTTCTAAGGTTCCCACCCCGCTGCCCGCCCCTTAAATGAAACCTTTCTGTTCTGTGCCAATGAGTCATGGAAAGCATGGATGCCAATCTGTCGCCAAGATTTTAGAAAGGAGCTTCTGTCAACATCTATTAATGAGATTGGGCGATACGAGATGGTGAGAAGGGGGACCTTAACCCTTTTTTTGGGAGTACTTTTATGTAGCATTTTTGGATTCGGGGCGAATGGGGGGGTTTGTGCCCTCTTCATGTATATTTGGGGGGTTTAAAATAAGCAGTCATAGGGGGATTAGAGGTTCTATTAGTAGTTAAAAATTTCACCAGAGAACCCATCTGGCTGGGGCCTTACCAGTGGGCAGTTGCGAATGGCTACTGTACTTCTTTGGCGGTAATTTCGGTGTTTAAGATTGTTAATTTTTCGGGGACAAAGTGGGGAGTGATATAGATGTCATGGAACTTAGTGCTCTCCCTCCTCAACGGCATGAGTGGGATATGCTCCTTAGAGTAGAGCTGTGTCGTAGAATAATTAAGGCTTCATTGATCTTTAGTGGATCAGAGGTGATATGACCCTCAGGGGTACGCATGGCGGTGATATGGGATGGGCTATAGCCCCCTTGGAGCAGTCCTAGACCAATACTACTCCCGCTTTATTTTCCCGGTGGCGGAATAAAGTAGATTTCGAGGTGGGATCGTATGGACATCCTCCCTGCGTCCCAACCACGAGGTCAAAGACTCTTTTGGCCCCTCACCACCTCCTTCTGGCTTCCTCTGAGGGATTCATATAGAATCTTCTATAGGCCTTGCTTTACCTTTTTCTGTCGCTTTTTATATTCGTCATCTTAGCTTCCGTCTGTAAGCGGAGGTTTGGGCTATTATGCGTCCCCAAGAACTGATTTTGGCGTTGCCACAAAAAATTGGGATATCTTTGAATGCTCCGCGTTTGCTGAGACGCATAATTCCCAACCACCATCCACGACACAGTTCCAGAATGCCTCAGTCTTTGGGCCATATATGCAGGAAACCGCCAATGAAATCAGTTCCCCTATGAGTGAACATCTGCTACTTGGTCACAACCGGGGAGTGATCTAAATGATTAAGGTCGGCTACTTTCATAGGCAACCAGGTCTTTTGTGTAGATCCCAAGAGACCAGTGCGATTCTAGGTCGGGACCATACGACTGCTGGTAGGGGTAGAAAAAAAGAGAATTTCTCTATCGTTCATGGTGAAGGTCTCTCCACGACGTCCCTCGTCCCTGTGGTATTTCCAGAAAATGCATAAAACACCCATGTTGGACCTAGCGGTTTGTGGTCCAAGGAGGGATAAGGGCCGACCTCCTTTTCCTATCCAAGACTTCATCCAGAACCACGTTCATGTTCACCCAACTACAATTGTGGAAGAGGCTGCGTCATTTTGATTATAACTGCCAAAGACACAAAAAAGGAGCTGCGTTGGGAGTTGGGACCATATACTTTAAACAAGCTTAATGGTGTCAGCATTGTAAATTGATTTTCAAATGGCGACCATCTACCTTCTTGGTCAGTTTCGTGTGAGATTACCTGGAGGGGAAAGTTCTTATGTATCAAGGTAAACACACCTGCCTCCCCTCCCTAGCCGGTCAACCAAATACATGGCAACCCAGAGTTGCGCGAACGCGGAAAAAAGCCTCATTCGCCAAGTGTGTCCTCCTGGAGGAAGACAATATCTGGACAGAACCTCTTCAGGTGGCGCAATACCCCAGACCCTTTTATTTGGTGGCGGAGCCCCTTAGTAAAATTCATGTCACGACCCTCATGTGTGGTGGAGTGTGGGTGGGGGGGAGGAGCAAGAAATACAAGCAGTGAAACTTATGAGGTTTGACTGGAGGCAACTCTCAGGGGGCACTCGGCTTAACTCAGACACCCCTTTGTCCAAAGAACAAGCTAAGAATTGGCAAAGCAGCGCTCAGTAATTGTAAACGTCAAGCTTGAGTACAGTTAGGGAAAAAAAAGGGAGAAAAAAAGGAAAAAAGAAAGAAAGAAAGAAAAGAAAAACTTTTTACAAACAACACCAATAAAACAACCACATAGAGCCAGGGCTATGCACTCAGGACTTTCCTATCACGTTTGGGAACTTCTCTTTTTTCTGGCAGCTCGGAGGGCGCTTGTTAAGACAAGAGGCCAAGTAAAAAATCATCAGAAACAGAGTAACAAGCCTCCGCCAGCCTCCCTACCAGCAAGAAGAGGGCAAAAAAATGGGCGACAACCCGACAGAGTCTCAGAAACCTATGCTCCAAACTAGGTCCGCTCCTCTCCCACCAATATTGCAATACAGTTGTAACATATATAGATGGACCTTAGAAAAACAGCATTAAAGGAGAATAATACTAGTAATAGCTATCAATCAACAAATTGTCCATCAACAGTAATAGCAGTAACCAGTCTGACCCAGAAATGCCGCAAGTTGCAGCAGAATTTTTTTTTTGTTTGGAATTACTCACGACCTCCCAACGTAAAAGAGTCCCCAGCAACTTCTGGAGCAAGAGTTTCTGGAGTCGATAAAGCACAAGTCGGGGAACGCTGAGGAGTCGCAGGGAGCACCCCGAGAGCACTGCGAATGATACCAGGGGAGCTAGATCCTCGAGGAGATGAGATGATCCGGGTCCGCCTGGTTGGGTGTTTGATCTGGAGGAGATGCCCTGAGTCCCAAAGGAAGCGAAGATCTCTTACTGCCTCTTTCGGCGAGGTGAAATATTTTGGGGCAGCGTCCGGCAAGAGCACTTTTAAGGTGGCTGATTACAATAGCTGAAAGCGATTTTTCTTTCAAAATAAGAGAGAGCAGAGCTGCCTGCAGGCAACGCCGGCGTTTGATACTTCGAACAGAAAGTCCTCAAGAATCAATTTTTTCTGACCTTCTAGGAGCGGTGGAGACTCAGGTTTGCGGTTAACCTTGAGGATCGTCCTCTTGTCGTTATAATCAAGATATTTGATGATAACAGTGCGCGCTCTTCTCCTCAGTTGGTCACCATACCATCTCCCTGTTGTGGGGGAGGGTATCCGGCCGATGCGGAGTGCGCCCTTTCCACTCTGCATCCATGTTTGATGCCCAGTGCTTGTGGAGAGCGGGATTGACAGAGTCTTTTGAAGCTCAGATTGTTTTATCTGCTCAGATAGTCCAACACCCCGCAAATTACTCCTGCTAGAGCGGTTCTCCAGGTCCTCTAACCGAACATAGAGGATATCTTTGCTCCTGCTTCTGTAACGTATAGTTTAACGGTGGAGCGTGTCAGTTTTTCAGAACCCCCCCTCTCCTAATTGAGGACCCTGTGGCTTCCATCACCTCAGTTTTGCATCATGCGCCGATACATCGATCTGAGAGCCTGTTTAGGAGGCTTGTAGCGTGGCCTCAACAGCAGCTTGGAGGTCAGGGCTATAGCCTGGCCACTTCCAGGGCTAGCCGTTTTAATCACTAGTCCTGGCCCTGCATTGTCTACTGGGGGGTAGAGGGAGTCTCTGGTGGGGCTCAGTAAGGTGGCCTGTGAAGCTGCCAGGGCCAGTATGCTGCTGGGGCCATTGGGTCAGTTAGGGGCCGGTGTAGCTGTATGCTATTAAAGCCGGTTTAGTCTGGTGACCTGCTAGGAAGATGGAGCTGCTATGACCGGCGTGTTACGTTGCTGGCGGTGTGGCTGGCCGAGGGTTTGGTGGGTGCAGGCACGGGAACAAACTTTTCCTCTGAGGGCGCTACCTGACCGCGCGGGTCGGGCCGCCAACTTGCCTTCCCCTCGTGGTCTCGGGCCCTGCAAGGGAGATGCGTCCGGGTGCTGCTGCGGAGGACGTACCTTTCCTGGCCCGCTTGTCCCCTTGTCGGCATGTGCGGTGGGGGGTGCAGGAGCCCGAAGGTGTTGGAGCCGGTCAGCGCCGCCGGTGCGGCTATTGTGCGGGCTGTTTTAGCGAGGAGGCTAGCGAGAGCTCCGTGCGCTCACCGTCCTCATGCCAGCGCCGAACCGGAAGCCTTTTGAGCTTTTTGTTCTTCAGTTGTTGTTATATGTGTGCACTTGAATAAAAAAAATGATTTTGAAAAAACGTCTATTATAATTATTGTTATTTTCTGTAAAAAATAAGAAACAGAAAAAAAGACAATCAAAAGAACATACTGGTTGGATCTCACAATAATAAGACATTACAAAAAAATATAATTAATTAATAAATAACCACAAATGAAACTCTTAAAAAAAACGAATAACAAGCAATGGAGTCCAAAATGACTCCTTTCAGTTTAGTTTCAAGTGCGGGTCACGAGTCCAGTATTCCCTAGTGTTAAAACTGCGCTATACATGCGGTATAACCTGCCTTAATGGGACATTAAACTGCCTAAACCTGCCTATGGGGGACATAATAACTGCTATACCTGCCTATAACCTGCCTATGGAGGACATTAAACTGCCTATACCAGTCCTATATCTGCTATGGTGGACATTAAATTGCCTATAACCTTGCCTACTGGGACAATAAATTGCTATAACCAGCCTATATAATCTGCCTATTGGGGGACATTAAACTGCCTAACCTACTATATCTGCCTATGGGTGGGACATTAAAAATGCCTATACCAGCCTATATCTGCCTATGGGGGACATTAAATTGTCTATATACCTGCATATATCTGCCTATGGGGGACATTAACAGCCTATGTAATTTTATTGGTATCTATTTTTATTTTTAAAAATTCACCAGTAGCCTGCTGCATTATCCACCCTAGGCTTATACTCGAGTCAATAATTTATCCCGTTTTTTTTGGCAAAAGTAGGTGCCCACGGCTTATACTCCGTTCGTGGCTTATACTCGAGTATGATACATACTAATAAAATGTTATCTGATTGTTATTCCAATTTGGAATGTATACAAACACAGCTAACTAATGAATAACACACAAAACAATTGCCACTTGTTCAGACTTTTACGAGTAAATACCCACAGTGGAGGGGAAAAAGTGAACAATGTATCCTAGTTAGTTACAAAAAGGCAGGAATTCTCCAGCCGTATTGTTCTCTCCTGATTATTAGGTCACAGGAGTCTATGTATATGTCTGTCTTGTGTCAGTGTCTGTTTTGGAGTGGATACATGGCAACTGCTCAGGACATTGCTTTAACAGCTGACCTGGGTACGCACTCTGAGCTTGTTAGAGTCTTATAAAATCTTGAATACGCTCGCTCCTATGCAGAATAAAGGTTTGGATCATGTCTAGTGTTCTTCTGTGTTGATTGTTTGTCCAGTGTCAGTTCAGAGTATTACATTGAAGTATCTTGTTTCTTGTCTCGTCCTTGTTGATCATGTTTTGTACTTTGTAGCTTTTTGAGAAATATATTTTTGATTTTGGTTTTTATAAATTTGTTTGGCGTTGTCTAGTTTCTAGTGGGCCCTGCCCAGGTATAGCTGGGTCCAAAGCCACTTGCTCGTACGCAGTGTCCTGTCCATTAATTTAGGGGAGATATTTGAAGAAAGAAGCTAGTTAGGGGTGAACTCAGGGATAGAAGCTCCAGTGTTACAGATAGTCATAGGGCCAGAATTTGAAGAATAGCACTGGAGCAGTTAGTTAGGGACAGTAACCATTATTACTCTTCTGTTTCTGGAATATACATGCATTCAAATCTCCACCAAACTGTACACCTGTCCGTCTGTTTGCCGAATCATCTAGCAGGGAGCAGTTTTTCTGATACGCTTTGTATTGCCTCTTCATGTTGCTGCTAGTAAACTTATTGTGTTGCTTGTTGCTGTTTGGAGTCCACCAGTGTCATAACATGAATGAACTGTAGAGACCTACAGGTCAATACATTCAATTTTTCACTTGCTTTTGTTGCCTGTACTCTGGGGGCTTTTGGTGTTGGTGTGCAATGTTCTTTTTTCTTCCCAACATAGCATTTTTCATGTGTGCTGTAAAGTTATAGTTATGCATCCTTTCTCAAGTTTGCCAGAGACCACCTGGATGTGCCACAGTTCTTCTGGGAAAATTTTTCATGAACAAATATACAAATGCATAACACTATGTTTGGAAGAAAAAAAAACATTGTACACCAAAACCTCAACCTCACTCGAGGAAGAGGTATTATGGTTTTGGGCTGCTTTCCTGCCACAGCGGCTGAACTCCTCTTAATCATTAAAGAAAAAATTAGTTTATAGGTGTATCAAGACATTTTACAGGAGAATGTATGGACATTTGTTCAGGATCTCAAACTGAAGAGACATTGGGTGATACAAGAAGATAATGACAAGTAAAGCAGACAAGTAAATCAACTAAAGAATGGCTGAAAAAGAAACAGATTTGAATTTCAAAATTTCAAAAAAGCCTTGACTTTAAAGGGGTTGTCTCACTACGCTAATTCATCTTACCTCAGTCCTGGTTTCTTGGTTTCACTTTGAATTCAGGGGCGTGTTTATTGGCTTCTACTAGACTGCAGTAGAAGCCAGGTCTGTAGCTATAGCAACCAGCACTGGCAGCCTATCCGGAGAGATCAAACAGGTGTGTGGCTAATGCGACCTGAGGAGCTGATGCAGCCCATACAAGAGGGGATATCTCAAAATAGGTAGGACACTGTTAATGGACACATATTGCAAAGTGACTTGTTTTTGCAAGATCTTTAACATAAAAAGCAGCAATCCTTGTAGTGAGACAACCCCTTTAACCCTGTAGGATGCTGTTACATGAAGGTGCGCTGCATATAAAACATCCCTAAAATACTAATGGACTGAAACTCATTTGCAGGGATTAATGATGGAAGATGTTTTCCTCAACCCTGTATAAAACATATTTGCGGTGTAACGCCTTGCTTGCGTCCGGACGCCCACCTGGGCCGTCCTAGGGGTACTTTGCTCACGGGGTCGCCGCTTTGGTAAGCAAATGGCACACCAACAAAGACTTCTTTAGGGCTTCCGCCTATTTTATTGCAGCACAGGTGTACAGCACAGTATTCAGAACACATAAATAAAACCCTCAGCTGTCTGGCCACTAACTACACATAGAGCTCCCTGCCTACACATTGTCGGGACCTAACGTCCAGTACCACACTTCCTGCACTCTCCAGTACAGTAACGGCTTCCTTCAAGCCTCCGGGGATCAGAGGCTCTCTCCGGCTCCTCTGCTGCACTACCAGCTAGCAGACCACACCCCCCGATTACCTGTAGTAGGAGGCCTCTTATAGCCCTAGAGGGACTGGCCCAAAACCTGGCCTGGAATGTGGGGACGGCCTCCCACCCAATGCTACGACCGTCCCGGGAAAGGAGACCCATACCTGGCTGCAAGGCAGCCATTCTAGCTACCTGTGTCAGTAACCTATTGTTACTGACACCAGCAAGTCTCCTTCCCCCACCGAACCCAAAAAATTCGGTGGCACGTTTGTAGCAGGTACCCTGCTGAATTCCACCTAGTGGCAGAGACCTGCAACTGCACACGGACATTCTGCCCCATATCCTCCCCCTCTGAAAAAGGCCGTAGATCTTTTTCACCCTGTGCCATCAAGCCTCCGGGATCAAAGCTCCTACATTGGGGCAACATCTTCCCTAATTCTTCAGGGGCAGAGACAAAATTGTCCACACACAACTCAGTTGTGGGCTCATACCATGCACTCAACACATGTTGGGCAACCGACCGTTTACTGCCACTTGCTATAGGTGTCACAACCCATGCACGCTCTGATACACGGATGTCACCACCTCTCACCTGCATGCTGACCTCACAGGGTTACTAGTGAAAATCCCACTACCAGCGCTATCCGGCCTTGTAGTATTCTTCCATACCCAGACTACCTTGGCATTGTCCCCACTGGGCAAAGTATTCACTATCGTGGGGCTCACACCAGCAAAAGGTACCTAGTTGGTCCCAGCAACCACACTAGTGTCACCAGAAGCTGTAAGGACATTAGCCCTCTCAGGGTCACTATCCACATTGGCTCCTAGGGGCGCACCTGATCCAAAACCTGCTACCTCTTTGTCGGCAGGAGTACAATGCGACCTACACTTCTCTATGTCCCAAGTCCCCTGGTCCTCACTGACCAACTCCTGCCTTTCAGGGTCAGCTACATCCTTTAATTTCTCTGGACTAGCACCCACCATGGTATATGGTACATCTGTGCCACCCATAACCTGCTGGTCAATAATCACAGGGTTATTGTAGGCCATCGCTACCTCTAGGAAACCCCTACCGCTGATCTCAGCTTCTCTACCAGGTGGGTTTCTAATGTCTGAGGACTCACTTGTCCCTCCATACACTTGACGTACAGCAGTGGGAAGACCACATTCATAGCCTGTTTCCGTTTTTTCATGCAATACCCTTGCATGACTACAGGGGTCACTAGTACTCACCTGAGCTTTACAGGTGTTTGACCTGTGGTGACCATCCTTGCAGGCCTACATATCACTACAGGGGCCACAAACAGTGCATATTCTGTAATACAGACTTCATCACGACCAGTATGCATGCTAGTAATTTCAGAGTTACTATGGACAACCTCTATAGACACTTTGTCCGCCATTATGAATTCCCTGGGCCTCCCAGTGCAGAGGATTTTTTCCCTTTTAAAAACCCCTTTCCTTTGGCGCTTTCTAGCAGCAGACACTGAAAACAATGGGTGGGATGTTTCTTTCACATCTCCTATAACCTTTCCCTCGGGGAGAACTCTCAGGTCTATGGGATACTCCTACATCTTGTCAACTAAATTAAACAAATGACTGGGGCAATGGCAGAACATTAAAATGGGACATCAGAAAATAACCACCCTGGCTATTGTCTTTATAGTTCTCCCCCTAACACACCAAAATTTGGCCGTGTAACCATTGGGCAACTCATCCCCTTTTACCCTCCGTGGGTTTTCAGCGACATCTTGCTGCAAATGGACCCCTCTCCTTTCCCCCCAAACCCACAGAAAAAAACCTCTGAGATCTTTAATTTTGTTTCTCCATCACCTGAAAGGGAACATTTATCCATAGTTGCCAACTTTTGAAAAGAAAAAAGCGGGAATTCTAGTGGGCGGCGGCGTAGCGCCGCGGCAAAAATTTTTGCATGGACACCCCCATTTTTTGGGTAGCCACGCCCTTCAAAAAGCAACCCACTCCCCTAACTGCAAAAAGGGTTTTGAAGAAACCCGGGTAGATGCCTTATAGCCAGGTATCCCCCCCATAACCGGGTATCCCCCCTTACAGGCCGGTAGATCCCCCTTGTGCCAAGTAATCCCCCCCTCGTACCCAGTAAGCCAAATTGTACCCAGTAGTCCCCCCTTTTTGTTCCGGGTGGGTCCCCCCATTGTTAGCCGGTAGGTGCCGCCTTTGTTAGCCAGGAGGTGCCCCCTTTTTACCCAGGTGGGTTTGCCCCATTGTTACCCCAGGTAGGTGCCCCCTTTGTTAGCCGGAGGTCCCCCATTTTTTTCCCGGGTAGGTCCCCCCATTGTTTCCCAGGTTCCCCCCATTGTTTGCCAGGTGGGCCCCCCATTGTTTCCAGGTATGCCCCCATTGTTAGCCAGGTAGTGCCCCCATTGTTTGCCAGTTAGATGCCCCCCTGTTGCCATTTAATGTCCCATCTGTTAGCCAGGAGCCCCCCCCCTTGAAGCCAAAAGTGCCCCATCGTTGCAGGTATGCCCCCCTCTGTTAGCCGGGTAGTCCCCCCATCTGTTAGCCAGGTAGGCCCCCCATCTTTACCGGGTAGTGCCCCCATCTTTAGCCAGGTAGATGTCCCATCTGTTAGCCAGGTAGATGCCCCCTTGTTGCCGGGTATTTCCCCCCATCTGTTAGCCAGGTACCCCCCCTCTGTTTAGCCAGGTGTCCCCCCATTGTTACCAGGTAGTTCCCCCATCTTTTTAGCCGGGTATGCCCCCATTGTTAGCCAGGTAGTTTCCCCTCTTTTGCCAGGAGATGTCCCCTCTGTTGCCGGGGTTGTGCCCCCTCGTTGCCAGGTATGCCCCCCTTTTGCCAGGTAGTCCCCCACTGTTAGCCGGGTAGTCCCCCCCCCATCTTTTTTAGCCAGGTAGTCCCCCCTTTGTTGAGGTAGTCCCCCCCTTGTTCCCAGGTAGTCCCCCCCTTTTTTGCCAGGTGATGCCCATTGTTGAGGTGATCCCCCCATTGTTGCCAGGTAGTTCCCCCCATTGTTCCCAGGTCGATCCCCCCATTGTTCCCAGGTAGTCCCCCCTTTGTTGCCAGGTATGCCCCCATTGTTGCCAGGGAGCCCCCATTGTTGCCGGGTAGTTGCCCCCATTTTTTGCCAGGTAGTGCCCCCTTCGTTAGCCAGGTTCCCCCCTCTGTTGCCGGGTATTGCCCTCTCTGTTAGCCAGTAACCCCCCAAAAGTTTATAAAAAAAAAATAATAAAATCCACTTACCTTCCAGGCTCCTGCAGCCCCCCGCCCTGCCCATCTCCCGCGGCGCAGGGGAAGGAGAGCAGCCGCACGTCACTCCCCTGCAGCCCCCCCCGTCACCTCCCCCTGTGACGCTGTCCTGTATGTAGGGGCCAACACCGGCCCTACATACAGGAGGGGGGAGGGGGAGCGATCCCCTCCTGCCCCCCCCCCGCCAGTGAGACCGCGGGCGGGTGAGCGGCCGCCGGCCGCTGAAAACCCCCCCTGTGGGAGCGGCCCCCGCGCGCAAAAAGTACGCACCACGCTACTCTTTGCCCGGGGTAATTTAAAGGACCCCCGGGCCCTCAGGCGGGGGGAGGAATGCCCCTCCCCCGGGGGGGCGGGAGGGGCCCCCAAAAATAGCGGGACCCCCCCCCCAAAAAAAGGGAGATTTGGCATTTTATGTTTTATCATCTGCCTCAAAACCCAAAACACTTTTTTTAACATCGGGGGATTTAAACCCCTCACCGCCTCCACTGGTTCAAGCCTACACCCTCCTCTGTGGGTGTCCCGACTCACCTTCCATCATGCGTCTTTGTGACCCGGCAGAACAGTACTGGCAATCAAACAACCCTTGAGGCAAGTGAATCAGTAGGACTAAAAAGGGCTCAGCATGACATTTTTCCCTTTAACTCGCAGTGCTCAAGAGGCCGATTCTAGCAGGCAACACCTCCCCGGGGGGTAACAGGAAGCCAGGGCCCAAAGCAAACTTTTCCCCCGACCACGACCATGTACCCGGGCATGCATTAGATTTTAGATAATAAAGGGGTAAATACCTCACCATAATCCTCCCCTCATCTGCACCAAACAAATCCCACAAACTAAGACCCCATTACCAATAAATCTATTACATAAGGACCCCATTTTAAACCCCCAAACATGACCACAAATTACCCCCACAATTTTACTGAAAAATACCCCCAACTAAATTACCAGGGCACAAAAACCATGTACACCATATAGTGACCCTATATGGATAACCCGTTACCAGGATATTGCAGACTGTTAAAAACCCCATACTTGACCATATAGTGGTAGACACCCGTGTCACAGGCCTGCAGACTGATATAACCCCCATAATGCCATATATTGGGGGACACAGTGTACACAGGGTCTGTAGACAATTTTAGGAAAACAGTGTAGTTACAAACTTTTGACACAGGTGACGTTTTCCCTTGTTCGTTGATTTCCCTTTTTCTGATCCCGGGCCAGCCGCCCTCAGAGTCTCCCTGACCACTTGTCCCTGCAGATTTTTGACACAAAAACTTGAATCCTGACTTTTTTTGCACCTGCCCCCCCCCGGCTAATAGTCCATTTAGGGAGGCAGGGGTTTAGATGGATTATGGGGGCCCCAAATAGCAAGGTTTTAGGTACCAATAGAGTGCCCAATAGGCAGGCAGGGGGTTTTAGGTCTATAGGGGGCCATAAGGTAACAGGGGTTAGGTGGGCTATAAGGGAGGGGTTTGGTAGCTAAGGGGCCCCATATAAGTAACAGGCAGGCTTCGGGGGGTATAAAGGTAGCAAGCTTTAGGGGGCTATAGGGGGTATATGGTAGACGGCTTCCGGAGCTATAGGGCTATTCAGGGAGACAGACTTAGATTATAGGCACCTTTAGGGGCTATATAGGGAGGCTGGGGGTATAAAAGGCAGGCTGGGGGGGTTGCAGGCAGGTGGGGGATAAAAAGGGAGGGTGGGAGGCTATGCAGGGGAGGCAGGGAGGCTTCTGTCAGGTGGGAAGGCATCTAGCAGGCCGGGGGGGGGGGGGGTATAAAGGCAGGCTTGGGGGGTTACAGGCAGGTTTTGGGGGGAACGGCAGGTTGGGGGGTATACAGGCAGGCTTGGGGGTGATACAGGTAGGCTTGGGGGTATATGGGCAGGGTTAGGTGGGATACGGCAGGCATATGGGGTAGGTAAAATAAGAAATAAACTTTCCCCGGTCCAAAAGCTCCCCCGATGCACCCGCTACAGCCCTCTGTCGCGCGGGCGGCCGGTGATGGACTCACCGGTGCCCCCACGGATCACAGAGGGCCGGCAGGGGAAGTAGCAGAGCGGAGCAATCGGCACTGTTCTGCTCCCCATGGGGAAACGCTGCCTCTGAAGCTCGGGCCAAGGGGCCCGGGGGTTCAGAGGGAGCATGGTCGGGCCCCTCAGCTCCCATTTAAAATGTAAATTCACTTCCGGGGCCCAGGAGCGGCAATTTCCGGGATACGGACGGGTACAGCTGCCCCGGGGGCCCGGGCCCCCCAACCGCACGGGCCCCGAGCAACGCTACCCCCGCTACCCCGGGAGTTACCCCCTGCACCTCACCAGAGTCTGGGGACATACCCTCTTAAATTAGTCCCCCACACATTTTAGGGGTGCAAACACCCCAGGATTTCCCTAGTTCCCCTTCCCGGGGCACACTGAAGAGGAAAAACTCCCCTCTGGACCCATCAGCAGTCACCGAACTGGGGGGCTATCAAACCCTGGACCGCATTACCTGCACTTGCAAGTACCCTGAGGTACACACATTTCGCTTGGGTCACGGCAGAACCCACCAAATGGACTCCAGACACTTCACACACAGCTTCAGGGCCCACACATTCTTACTTTTTCTATTGGCGGGAATGCAAAGGGACACCTTGTGCTTGGGAAAACCACCAATTTGACTCCCCATGAGCTTGTAGTGTTAACCACAAGCCTCCATATAATCATGCACCTCCAGGGAGACCCATTCCCTGCTTTAGACAGGCAATGTTAATCCTGACCTCTAGGGGCCACACTTGAGCTTTTCTGCTCTACAGTGAAGGCTGAACACTGCTTCAGGAGCTATTTCACTCTCTGCGTTTATGCACACCTAGATCTGACAGCCATAACCTCCAGGGGCAGGCCATGTAGCTGCTTCCTCTACTGTTACAACATTTTTAGAAGCAGATTCTCACATTGCAGTAACCAAGGTAATCTCTGTGACCCCACAACAACCCCATGCAAGTAGTTGGACTAAGCCATCCTTTTACAGTCCCATTTTCTGCCTTAGTAACCTCTTGAAAACAGGTATTTAGTGCTATATGTCCTGATCATAGGAGTCCATCAGACTTTTTCCAGTCCAAAATATGCTGTGTTAGTACTCATCCACTATCAATCTCAGGTGGGGGGTGGGGGGGAGGGGGTGGATTTTTGGGATGACCACTCGGGCTTCCCTCCCTTCTCAGGCCACTTGGGGCAACCCATTACTCCATACGGGGATCTTCCAGGAAACAGGTCACTTCCTTTTGCCTGATCACCTCGCGGTTGACCACAAGTTGCTCAAAATGGGGGAAGTTCGGTCAAGTAAACAACCCGGACTGTAGGTTCTTGCAAACAGTAAGCACATGGACGATAGTCCAACAAAAATGTGTCAAAACCTCATTGAATAGTCTTACCAGATCTGGACGGGTCCTCTCACATGGGTACGATGTCCGGGGGCACGTTTGGATCATTCCTGGTGACAACCAGGCGTCCCACAGTGGGGACCATCACCCGCAACCAATGGCATCCGTGGTGGCGACCGCTCCTCCTGCCAAACCTTGGTGGTTTCCTTCTGTTGAGGTTTGTTGCTCTTGGTAACAATGGGATCCTGATTTCTGCCGTCTGGTCTTCACTGGGACCAGGTTCACACTTGGTAGAACCCAGGGTCTCTCTTGGCAACAGGACATCCTCTTGACATGTGCCCCCGGGCATTACATCCAAATACAGAGGTTCAGGCTGGTCACCCATGGCAACAGAAACTCACAAATTGTGTCTCTGCGGCCTTGTTACAAACGGCTTGGTTTAGGTCCAGTCTTCACTGTTCCACTGGCTGGGTGGTCATAGACGCTACCCAGCCTCAAAAATGTCGTACCATAGTCCAAGAACAAAAATTTCCCGGCAGCAGGTCAGTCTTTTTACTGGGTGCGTACCCTGTCTCTCCAGAGACCGTTCTCCTGCTCCACTTTTGTGACACCTCGTTAGTGCCAAACTATGCCAGTTGGTGCGAGTTAGGCCCGCATCTCCACTATGCAACGCCTCACTTTGCGTCGGTACGCCCACCTGGGCCGGGGTTCCTAGGGGTACTTTGCTCACGGGTCGCGCTTTGGTAAGCAATGGCAACACCAACAAAGACTTCTTTAGGGCTTCCGCCTGTTTTTATTGCAGCACAGGTGTTCAGCACAGTATTCAGATAACAAACACTAAATTAAAACATCGCCGTCTGGCCATAACATACATTAGAGCTCCATGTCTACACGTTGCTGGGACCTAATGTCCGGAGTTCCACACACCGGCACTCTCAAGTACAGTAACGGCTTCCGTCATGCCTCTGGGGGCCAGAGCATCTCTCCGTCTCCTCTGCTGCACTAACAGCTAGCAGACCACAACCCCCCGATCACCTGTAGTAGGAGCCTGCTTTTAGCCCTATCAGGGATGGCCACCAAAACACTGGCTGGAACGTGGGGGACGGCCTCCCACCCACGCTACTGACCGTCCGGGCAAAGGAGACCACTTACCTGGCTGCAAAGCAGCCATTATAGATACCTGTGTCCTGTAACCTTTTGTTACTGACACCAGCCAAGTCTCCTTCCCCCAACGAACCCAGACATTAGGTGGCACGTTAGTAGCAGGTACCCTGCTGAATATCACCAACAGGCAGAGACCAGCAACTGCACCCGGTCCTTCTGCCACAGCGGCTATAGGACACATAGGGCAGCATGGTGGCTCGGTGGCTAGCACTGTTGTCACCAACTCTGGGGTGCTAGGTTCAAATCCCACCAAGGATTACATCTGTAAGGAGTTTGTATGTTCCTGTTCTTCATGTTTTTGTGGGATTTCCCCATACTCCAAAGTGGTTAATCTGGAATGTATACTGTGAGCCCCAATGGAGACAGGGACCAAACTCTGTACAGCACTGTGGAGTATAAGGGCGCTATATAAATGAATGACATAAAAAGAAACATTTGGCGGAGCCAATTGTTAGAAAAGGATCATTCAAAAGTTCACTCGCTTTTTCTCCCAGCAGCATGAATGTTTACTCCACTCAATAAAAGACATGAACAGTGCAAAATGTTTGTGCGGTATTAGTTTAGTCTGATTTGGTTTGTCTAGATAATCAAACCACAATATTCTACTACAGGAAAGAGGAAAATACATATTGCTCCATCTTATACTCTATGGTACACCAGTGTATATCGATGAAAGTAATATACAGTGGTCCCTTAACATACAATATTAATTGGTTCTGGGACAACTATTGTATGATCAAACCATAACTCTATGGGAAACTGGTCATTGGTTCTAAAGCCCCAAAATGTCAACAACACAATGAAAAATGGAGATGAAAGAGAATGAAGCGCGTGCTTCCATATAACATGAGAAAGAGCTGCTGGAAGCTGGATGAGGGCAGGAGCTTCTTTGAGTCGTGGACTTTATACACCTCACTAATACATGTAAGAGCAGTACAGGACATGTAGTACCGCACTGTACTGTAGAGAGACACTATTTGACCAACCTATCACTGTCATGCACCTCACTAATACATGTAGATGCAGTACAGGACATTGTTAGTACCGCACTGTACTGTAGAGAGGCGCTATGACCACCAATCTACATGCATGCACCTCACTATTACATGTAAGAGCAGTACAGACATGTAGCAACCGCACTGTACTGTAGAGAGGCGCTACTAGACAGGAAATCACTGCATGCACTGCACTATTACATGTAAGAGTCAGTACAGGACATGTAGTACCCCCCCACCCCCCCCCCCGACCTGTACTGTAGAGAGGTGCTATAGACCTCCAATCACTGCATACACCTCCACTAATAATATTGTAAGAGCAATACAGGAAATGTGTACTGCACTGTACTGTAGAGAAAAGTGCATTACTAGTTTCTCAGTTACTGCATGTACCCACTGATAATGTAAGAGAATTACAGGACAATGTAGTAACACACTGACTGTAGAGAGGCCGTATAGACCACCAATCACTGCATGCACCTCATTAATACATATAAGAGCAGTACAGGGCATGTTTTACCGCACTGTACTGTAGAGAAACGCTACTAGATCTCCAGTCACTGCATGCACCTCACTAATACATGTAGAGCCAGTACAGGTCATGTAGTACTGCACTGTACTGTTGAGTAGGCGCTACTAGACCACCAATCACTGCATGCACCTCACTTATACATGTAAGAGAAGTTACAAGGACATGTAGTACCGCACTGTACTGTAGAGGTGCGCTTTCTAGACCGAAAACACTGCATGCACCTCACTAATACATGTAAGAGAAGTACAGGACATGTACTACCGCACTGCACTGTAGTGAGGCGCTACTAGAACACCAATCACTACATGCACCTCACTATTACAGAGATTTTACAAGTAAAATGTTCATGATAATTGACAGGCTAAGTGGTTGAATTAACACATTGTTTGTGAAAATTCAAAGTTTTAGGACACGTTCATAATTGGACTTGCAGGAGATTTGTAGAGTGGATGTTACAATGCAATCATCAGCCATTTGTGGTACAAGATATGTCAACGTATAGTGGGACAAATTTGCAGGCTGTGGATTTTTAAACTCACATGTTCATTGTGTTGTAGAAAGTCCACAGATTTTTACCATGAACTTCACCCTTTGCAATCCTAAGGTTAAAATCTACAGTAACGCTGCTACACAATCCAGCTGGGATATGACATCAATTTGTGATTTTTGAAGGTCCAAACTCTGTGACCTCCACAGTTCTTTAAAGGGGTTGTCTCACTACGTTGATTAATTTTCACCTCAGTCCTGTTTTCTTGGTTTCACTTTGAATTCAGGGGAGTGTTTACTGGCTTTAATAGGCTTGCTGTATGAAGCCAGGTCTGTACGCTATTAGCAACCAGTGCTGGCAGCCTATTCAGGAGAGATTGAACAGGTCTGTAGTATTTTAGCAACCGCAGTGCTCGGCAGCCTATCAGGTTGATGATTAGATAGGTTGTAGCTATAGCAACCAGTGCTGGGCCGCCTTATCAGGAGAGATGTAACTAAGGTCTGCAGCTATTAGCGATCTGAGGAGTGATGCAGCCTTTACAACGGAGGGGTTATTCATAGGATTAGTAGGACACTGTTATTAGGACACATGACTGACAACGTGAATTGTTATTGCAAAGATCTTTAACATAGAAAGCAAATCCGTAGTGCAAATCCTTTAGTTTTAATAAGGACTGCAGCCATGTTTTTGCAAAATGACCCCTTCACAGTTTTTTCCTGCACTACACAATATACAGGAAAACCTTTCAATGAGTTGCAGTGCTTAACCTGTGAGCCCTTCATTCTCAGGCTCTGTGAAAACCTTAGAGGTGGGACCCCCACCAATCACAAACTGATGCCGATATATCATCACTTTATGTAATGGGAATACCCATGTCACCTTTATCTCACTAAGCACAGTTCCTAGCTTTTTTTTTCCCTATTCAATAAGCACAGGGCTCACCACTCTATCTGGAGAGATCAGAATATGAGCCAGGGACAGGGATTCCATATCTTTTAACGGGAATGTGGGTACAGCTGATTTTAGTTGTGTGAGCTTCTCCTCTGCAATAGTAAAATATGTGTCAAAAATGCATTGCCCATATGTAGTCCTCCTTACCTGTGATATCAGAAATGCTTGTTGCCTCATTATTCCCTGTTTTAATCCCCTACTAAGATTCACTTTGGCACTAAAGCTAATAATGAATATTCTATCTATCATATGTGCCATCCCCGCTGCTCATCTCATCCACCTCTTATCTTTCTCCTTACATAAGCCATCAATGTTTCAGAAAGTAGTTTTAAAAATCCTGACAAAAACATACACAGCCGTTCCCACCATGCTTCCTCCAGAAATCTCTGTACTGATTTTAAGAAACTGTTCATACTCTCACCTCTGATGAATCTTGAGTGCTGGGGTCTTATGACTCTTGAGTGCTGAAGTCTGGGATCTGATGAGTATTAAGTGCTGGGGTCTGATCAGGGTCGTCTTTTCCATTGGGCAGGGTAGGTGGCTGCCTGCTGGCCTAATGAGCACAGGGGGCCATCCCGGGCAGCCGCCTACCCTGCCCAGTGGTGTTAGTCAGCCCCGGGGGCACGTCTTTATGCAGGCTCGGACCCGCCGTGTCTTTAGGTGGCGCAAGAGACAAGATTACGCCTCCTAGGCCGCTAGGAGAAGTCAGTAGCAACGTTTCGGTGAAGGCGACATGATGACGTCACACGCCTATACCTATTTATATGACAGAAAATGGCTCCAGAGGACCGGCTCCTCGGTGGGGGGGCGCATAGAGATGAGTAGATTTTTTTTTTTCTAAGTCAGAGCAGCCACATCTACTACAGGGGGCTGTGTAGCTACAGGGAGCTATATACCTACTTACAGGAGGCTGTGAACCCACGTACAGGGGGTTCTGTACCTACAGAGGGCTATACACCTTCCTACAGGGGGCAGTGTAGCTACCTACAGGGGGCTGTGTACCTACAGAGGATTAGATACCCACCTACAAAGGGCTGTGTGCCTATAGGAGGCTGTGTATCTACAGAGGGCTATGCACCTACCTACAGGGGGCTGTGTACCTACCTACAGGGGGATGTGTAGCTACCTACAGAGGGCTTTGTACCTACAGAGGGCTATGTACTTACCTACAGCGGGCTGTGTACCTAACTACTGGTTGTGTAGCTACCTACAGAGGGCTGTGTACCTACAGAGGGCTATGTACTTACCTACAGCGGGCTGTGTACCTATCTACAGGGGGATGTGTAGCTACCTACAGAGGGCTTTGTACCTACAGAGGGCTATGTACTTACCTACAGCGGGCTGTGTACCTACCTACAGGAGGCTGTATACCTACAGGGGGCTGTATATCTACCTACAGAGGGCTGCATACCTACCTACCTACAGAGGGCTGTATACCTACCTACAGAGGGCTGTATACCTGCAGGGGACTGTATACCTACCTACAGTTTGCTGTGTACCTACAGTGGGCTGTGTACCTACCTATAAGGGGCTGTATACTTACCTATAGGGGGCATACAGTGGGGGATTAATAATGTATTCGATACAACTGGTGGAATTTTGCTAGGTTTTTCCCACCAACAAAGAACGGAGAGGTCTGTGATTTTTATCATAGGTTCACTTCAGTGAGAGAGAAAAAATCTAAAAAAAATCCATAAAATCACATTGTATGATTTTTAATTAATTAATAAATTAATTAATTAATTAATTAATTAGCATTTTATTGCATGAAATGAGTTTTTGATCACCTACCAACAGCATTGGAATTCTGGCTCTCACAGGACTGTTAGTTTTTCTTAAAGAATTCCTCCTACTCTTCACTTAGTCATTACCTGTATTAATTGCACCTGTTTGAACTCCCTACCTGTATAAAAGACACCTGTCCACGCACTAAGTCACACCCCAACCTCTCCACCATGGCCAAGACCAAAGGACACCAGGGATACATCTAAGGACACGAGATGTATACAAAATTGTATACTTGCACAAGGCTGGGATAGGCTACAGGACAATAGACAGCAGCTTGGTGAGAAGGCAACCTCAAACTGTTGGGTGACAATTGTATTAGAAAATGGAAGAAACAATGGAGGCTGTCAATCTTCGTCGGTCTGGTGCTCACATGCAAGATCTCGCCACATGGAGTAAGGATAATTCTGAGAAAGGTCAGGAATCTGCCCAGAACTACAAGGGAGAACCTGGCAATGACCTGAATAGAGCCGAGACCACAGTCTCATCAATTACCGTTAGTAACACACTCCGCCATCATGGATTAAAATCCTGCAGGGCACGCAGGGTCCCCTTGCTCACACCAGCACATGTCCAGGCCCGTTTGAAGTTCCCCAATGACCATCTGGAGGATCCAGAGGAGGCGGGAGAAGGTCATGTGGTCAGATGAAACAAAATAGAAACTTTTTTTTTTCAACTATAATATCCTGTTTGGAGGAAGAAGAAGGATAAGTAAAACCCCAAGAACACCATCCCAACCGTGAGGCATCGGGGTGGAAACATCATACTCTGGAGGTGATTCTCTACAGTGATGGATAGGGTCATGTATCGCAAGATTTTGGCCAACAACCTCTTTCCCTCAGTAAGAGCATTGAAGATGGGTTGTGGCCGGGTCTTCCAGCAGGACAATGACCTGAAACACACAGCAAGGGAGAATTATTTCAAGGTCCTGGAGTGGTCTAGCCAGTCTCCAGACCTGAACCCAAACGAAAATGCTTGGAAAGAGCTGAAACTCAATGTTACCCAGCGACAGCCCCAAAACCTGAAAGATCTGGAGAAGATCTGTATTGGGGGGTGGGCCAAAATCCCTGCTGCAATGTGTGCAAAAACTGGGTCTAAAGAAACTTCGGCGAAACGTCTGACCTCTATATTTGAAACAAAAAACCAAAATATTAAAACCCCCCCCCCCTCAACCCCTTTCTGTACCAATATTAATGGGTTGTCTCACTAAAAGGATTGCTTTTTATGTTAAAGATTTGCTATAACACAATCCTCTTTGGTAATATGTATCCTTTAACAGTGGTCCTACCTTTTCCTTAGATGATCCCCCCCCCACCCCCCCCCCACCCCCTTCTTGTATGGGCTGCATCAGCTCTCAGGTCGCTATAGCTACAGGACCTGTTTGAGCTATCCGGATAGGCTGCCAGCACTAGTTGCTATAGCTTCAGCACTGGCCTACTACATTTAGCCTAGTTGGAAGCAATAAACAAGCCCCTGAATTCAAAATGATAGCAAGAAAACAGGGCTGAGGTGAGATGAATCAATGTAGGAGAAAACACAATTTAAGTTCTGTTTTCTATGTAGCACAAATACTTATTTATGCATTTAATGCCAAATTTATTTATTTAATAATACATACATTGTGATTTTCTGGATTTTTTTTATTTTATCTCTCACAGTTGAAATGCACCTACGATAAAAATTACAGACCTCCCCATTCTTTGTAGGTGGGAAAGCTTGCAAACTCGGCAGTGTATAAAATACTTATTTTCCCTACTGTACCTACCTATCTACAGATGACTGTATACCTATCTTCCTACAGAGGGCTACTTTACCAACCTTTAGTGGACCTATATACCTTCCTACTGGGGGGTCTATATACCCACCTACTTACTGGTGGGCAATTTTACTACCTACTTACTTAATCAGGGGGCGCCCATAACAGAGGTAGGAATTGGTAGCAAAGTGTTGATAAAGTGAGGATTCTAAGATGTTTGTGCGTTACATTCTACAGGGACAAGTTGCATCCGGGAGAAGTCGTCATGTGGTCTGGGACAGATGGAGAAGAAACGGGAAAAAGAACGATCCAGAGAATGAATGATCAGATACGACGTCTCTGCGTCCCCAGATGTCAGGGATTATTTGGCTTCTGTGTTAGATCAGTGCTGTATTCATTGTTATGTGGTGGTGACCACAGCTTGTGTCACACTGTGGTCTCTATATGGCGGTGTTGTAGGTTATAAATGAGATGGTGTCTGTCCTCTATGTGGTCTCTTTATCGGCGGGGTTGTAGGTGATACCTGAGCTGGTTGTCTGACCCACTATGTGGTTCTCACTATATGGCGTTGTTGTAGTTATACCTGAGTTGGTATATGCCTCTATGTGGTCTCTATATGGAAAGTGTTGTAGGTTATACCTGAGCTGAGTGTGTGACCACTATGTGGTCTCAATATGGCGTGTTGCTAGGTATACCTGAGCTGGCTGTCTTGAAACCTCTATGTGGTCTCTATATGGCAGTGTTGTAGGTTATAAGTTTGTTATCGATAATGTATATATTCCTGTGAGTGGTTGTGTTTTTTGGGGTTCCAGCTCTTCTGGCTCCAAGTTTCCATAATTGCAGTTTAGATGGTACCTGGGTCTTGATTAATATTAAGTTACTGAGGTCTGGGTATGAGGAGTCTTAAGTCCTGAGTCTGGGGTTGATGGTTTCACAAAAGTACTGTGTCCTTTTTGGTCTATGGAAAAAAATCCTAATTCCCTACAGATTATTTTTTTAAAACATCATTTTTTTTCCTTCTCAGGTATTAAAATCCCTGATCAAAACTTGTAATTCTTCACAAATTGCGGGTGTTACGAATGGCAGGAATCCTTCTGCCATTTTGTGTTCTCCTGCTTACTACATCAGATGGGGCTGTTGCTGTGCATTCGTCTTAACTCTCTGGACTATCAGCTGGTAATGCTGCACATGGGAGCTTGATTATTTTGGAATGGTTGATTGCTAGCTCTCTATAAAGCTAAGTTTCACTAGGTGGCTGGCGCTGTGTTTACTGTAGCTGAGAGATTGTTTGGTCTTGTGAGCTTATTGCAGTCTATGTTTCTTAGCTATTCATTCCTGTTCTGGTAGTTATCTGTTCCCAGTTTGTTAGAGTTCTATTTTATTTCAGTTCTCAGTCGCTTCTGTTTCCCGTGTGTCAGTCTTGCAATGTATTCTATTCATGAGTTCTCTTTGTAGAAGAGTGAAGAAATCAGGAGATACCTTTTACTACTTTCTATGGCTAACATGGTACAACATTATACTACTGAGTTCTCTTTGGTGGTTCTGCCCTGTTTTTTTAAGGACCAGCATAACTAAGGGCCCTTTGGTAAGGATATCTGTAGGAGCAGAATCGGGATGTGGGGGGGGGGGGTTGGTGTTTGGGTCAGTACAGGTTTTTGTTGCTCAGACATGGCATCTGATGCGTCTTGGGTGCTGAGATCTGCGGTCTGATAAGTCTAAGGCTATGTTCACACGGCTTAATTGCGGGACGTAATTTCGCCCCGCAATTACGGAAGATAAACTCCTCGGCAGAAATTCAAGGTATCGCTTCAGATTCCTGCCGAGAATTAAGCGTCAAATTTTTCCGAAAGAAAAAACAAATGTGTGAACGTACCCTAAAAGTTTGTTCACATGACGATTGTTTTTGCTGTTTCCGGGGCAGATTCTGGCAGGGATTCTACCCCCAGAACAGTGTCACAACTGACTGTAAAACACCCTCCAGTTCATTCCCTTTAATTGGGGTCAGGCTGGGGTGCCTAGGGCCCACAGGTGGAATTTCATCCTAGGGGCCCAACGCTGGCGCTTTGGAATTGTTTCTGGGGTCCACCCTAGAGCTACTGCACATGCCTCTTATACTCTGCCTCTTGCTTTTTACCTTTTTGTCTCTTTCTCTCTGCCTCTTCTAAGGATGTATATGCAGTTTTAAAGAAACTCCAGTTCTGTCATGCTCAGGGGCCCACTGGGGGTTTCCCCTGTTCCCCTTTGGGTCAGTCCGAGCCTCCTTTTAATTCCTATGTAAAAACTGTGTTCACACAACACAGTTATTACTCCATTTTTTTCTACAGTGATTCTGTGTGCTGAAAAATAAGTGACTGTTAATTCTTGAGGCATTTTCCGGGGGATAAAATGCCCGTAGGGAACAATGGGAAGCTTAAAACAATGTCCACACAAAGGGTGACATGTACGATTTTTTGGAACCCAGGCGCCATTTTTTTTTTTTTTTTTAACACATTTGTAGTGTAGAATGTGCCTGAATCTATGAACCTGTTCTACTGCGGGTCACAGATTTAGCGTTTTTCTAGCTACTAAGCAACACTTCTGGCTCAAGTAAACCTCTTTTAAAGTGCTCTACCTGTTCCAGCAGTAATGCACCTGGATTTTCCGTACTGAAGCTGTAAATGTGTAGCTTCGTACGGTTGTAGTGCGCCCCGCCTCCAGAACACCCCCGATCTCAGGCGCATTACAAAGTGCTGCGGGCGCTCTGTAATGCTCCTGATATTGGAGTGCATCTGGTTAAAAATAAAGCAAACAGGGATGCGCCAGTTTTCGAGCTGAAAAGACGTCAGACAGTGCAGCCCCATATGTTCATGTCGCCCAAAGTGTACGTCTTGCACAAAGTGTTGCACGTTTTTGACATGGATCCACATCCAAAAACTTGACTGTGGTTAAAATGAACCAAATGGCACTTTGAAGGATGTTTCAGAAAAAAAAAATTGTGGACAACTGCATCTCACAACCCTTAACGGAACGTCTTCAAAAACTCGCTGAAAAATACAAAATAGGAGGTGGTTTTCAGAAGCAGTTTAAAACGATTGTCCAAATCAGCTGCATGAACTTACCCTCAGGGCCGTATACACAAAATTGTACTAAATATTTTTTCAGGACTTTTTGCAGAGTTGCTTTTTTCTGTTGGACACATTAGACTGTCTCAGTAGCAGTACCGACCAATAGATATTTTAACTTTGTTATGGATTAAATAAAGAATATTGCATTTAATACGAAGGTGCTGAATTTCCATTTACTACCAAGGATTTTCCTTTGGCTCAGCAGTCAGTCAGCAGTTTTTCCGTGCACCTACACCCCTGTCTCTGGTTCAGTTAAAGGGGTTGTCCAACAAAGGAATATCTGCTTCACAGGTCAGCTACAAGCCGACCATGCATGAGAATGAGGAGGGCGGCGCTTGTGGCCATCCTCTCTATTCTTTTCTATGGAAGTTCCCAATAAAGCCAAGGGCACTCATATTCGGAGCTTCCATATACGTGAATGGAGAGGACAGCCTCGCCCTCCTCATTCTCATGCACGGTCAGTTTGTAGTTAGTTACAAGCTGACCTGCATAGCAGACCTTACTTTATGGGACAAGCCTTTTAAAGGGGTTTGCCACAAAGTAAAATTGATGTGGGAAGTTTGCAAATTAAATAATAACATTTTCACCATTATTTTTTTAAAAAATTCTGCCGTTTTTTTTTAGTGTTCCTTTAGGACCCTTTGTTTACAGCTCGTCCCCAGGGATACGACCAGGGCTGGAGTCCTCACCCCGGGGTCGCACATGCTTAAACCTCACCCCCCTCTCGGGCAGCTATGAGTTTCAAACCCAGGTGCTGTCTTTTACCCCCGCCCTTGTTCTCCTTAGTAATTAGAAAAAGTGAAAATAAATAAAAAAAAAAACCTAATAGGTCTGTGCATTGATAAAGAAAAAAAATCCCGGTTTAATCCTCAGGATTTGAACCCTAGGACCCCGTGCCTGGAGGCAAAAACTTTTTTTCCCCCAACCCGGGGCGAAACAAATCTTGAGTTAATTTAGTACTCCAGTGCTTTAATAAACGACCTTTTTTTTGACGACAAGAGAAAGGGCCCGGGTGATTCATCCTGCTTGGCCCAATGATATGCAATTCAAACAAACACACCCCCCCCTTTTCTAGTAAAACACAGTAAAGAGCTGGGGGAAAAGGGTATAAAATGAGATCGGGGAAAACCCCTTTAACTTTTAACGACCGTCTTTGGCGTCGCTGCGACATCGGAGTTTATGGCTCCCGGGGGCCGCAGCACGCTGGTCGGGGGTTTTACTACCAGCCCTGATCCCCGCGTGCTCCCGCAAGACCAAACGGGGGAAACCTCCGCCCCCCGATGCTTTACCCCCCTTTTATTGCCGCATTCGTCACCACAGCCAATCAAAGGGGTTTTCCCCCTCTGTTGGGTGATCGGGGAAACCCGGTACCCACAGAGCCCGGGGATCGGCTCAACAAGCCCTGGGGACCCGAGTAAATGGGGGTTTTGTGAAAAAAGGATTCAGGGGGCTTTGGCTGTATGTAAACATTTAATGGAAAAAAAAAGCAACAAGTTTTTCTGGGTTTTTTTTTTAAAAAAAAAAAAACAAAAAGTGTAAAAAAAAAAGGGTTTTTTTTTTTTTTTTTAAAAATTTTAATAAAAAAAAATTTTTTTGGATTTACCAAAAAACCTCCATATTAGGTATCCCCACGACTGTAATAACCCGTAGAATTAATTAACAAGTTATTTGTGTGAAATGTGTGGTTAAAAAAATAAAATGGAAAAAATTGAAAAAAAAAAATTTGTAAAATTTTTTAAAGTGAACTTAAATATTCCCCCATAAAATACAACTCGTCTCGAATAAAAAGAGGGCCCCATGAACGCATCATTGAAAAAATAAAAGGGAAATGTTGAAAGCAAGGGGGCAAGAACGAAAAAAAAAGTTTTGGTCATTAAATACTTTTCAGGCATTCGGCTTAAGGGGTTTAGGAACCTATGCTACAGGTGCGCTGACAAGTCTTTCTTGTGTTTACTCTCTGTATCAGTAGCTTGGCACAGGCCCCGAGGGGTTTCATCTTACCTCTCGTGTCTTCTTCTCATTTGGTGCTGCTAAGACTATACCTGTGAGTAAAAGGGAAAATTTTAGTGATAAAATTTCCTGGTGTCGGTGCATTCCCAAAAAAAAATTAACTATGTTTAACCTTTAAACCCTCCAAAAAAAAAAAATATTACTCTTCTCCCCTCGCCTTCCCCAAAAACCCTAACGTTTTTATTTTTCCACCCCAACTAAAACAAAAATTTAAAGGGGTTTTATTTTTCGGACAAGTTGTAACTTTTTAACGTGTCATTTGCATACCATAAATATACTGGGAAACCGCAAAAAAAATTCTAAGGGGGGAAAATGGAAAAAAAATGTACTTGCCCATGTTTGCGGGAGTTTTATTTTTTTCGGCGTTATTCTTCAGTAAAAAATTTTGTGTTTTCTATATTCTACAGGTTGATTGAATCCGCCCAAAACCCAAAAATGTAGGTTTCCCTTTTTTTTAGAAAAGTAAAAAATTCCAAACATTTTTATTTTTGAAATTTGCCAGCGTGCCCTTTTGGGGCGACCAAAAACTTTTTGTAAATAAACCTACGGGGTCAGTGAGGGGTTTTTTTGTGGGCTGAAATGCACTTTTTTTTGCTCCCGTTTGGAAACATGCGACCTTTTTTTCACTTTTTTTCCCCTTTTTTTAGGCATGAAAAAAACAAAAAAAAATGCAAAATTTTTGGGGAGGATTTGAACTTTTACATTTTTTTTATTTTTTTTATACTTTAAAACTTATTTTTTTTTTTCTTTATCTTTGAGTCCCCCTAGGGCGCTTCACCTCTAGGGGGCGCGATCAATTATACAGCCTAATGCATTGCATAGACAATGCGTTAGGCTGTACCAAGATGGCGGTTTCCCAACTTCCTGCCTGGGACGGAAGTGGGACAAACTAAAACATGGCAGCGAAGGGAGCCTTCACAAGGCTTCCATCTGCCATATTCACCAATCGTATCCCTGCCATTTCACCGCAGGGGCTCCGATCGGAGTGAAAAACAGTGCGCGGCGCCGTTTCCCATTGATTTAGATGCCATGTCCATCTTTGTCGTGGCGTCTAAGGGATTAAACAGGACGTGCTGTAACCGCCGGGTGTTAGCTACAATTAGGTGCTAACACCCGGCGGCTGTGTAACGGGATCGCGCTGCGATCCTGCTACACAACTCCTTAACACCACCAGGACGTACCCATGCGTCCAGGTGGGTTAAGGGGTTAAAGCCAGGTTCATACACTGCTTTTCAGTTGAGTTTGTTGGGGTTTTTTTTATAACTGCACCCAAAAAAATGCATGCTTTTTTTATTGTGGGTGATATTTAAACTAATTTTGAACACAGGGAAATTGGAGTTAATTAAAAAACACATGCATTTTTTTATTGCTTGCGTTTTTGATCCAGTTGAAAAATGCAACAAGGGAACAGCCTAAAGAGTAACTCCACACAACACTAAGGATGCTCGTTATGCCTTATCCGTCTAAGCAGGGGCTACACAGACCCAGGTTGTTTCAAAGTTCCAGGTGTTACCATTACAAGAAGTCTGACACCGAATGTAAGATCAAACACTGTAATTCTGTAATGAGGTAGTGGAACAGCTCACCGTAATGATGCAAGGCAACGTAGCAAAGGATAATAGAAAAAAAAATGCCAGCATCAACCTCAATGATAAAAATATAATACATTTTACTCCAAACGAAGAAAAACAAAATGAACAGCAGTGCAAGCAAGGCAATGATGCAAAAGGCAACAAGCCTACGCGTTTCAAACAGAAGTTCTTACTTATTCAGATGTTAGTCACACAAATGGTTAATAATGTAATACCAAGTCATATCTATGATTTAAACCATTTAAACCATTGGGGAATAATATATTTAAACACAAAATCCAAAAAGCCTCTCTGTCTAGAAGAGGCTTTTCAGATTTTGTGTTTAAATACATAGGCTTTATATTATAGATCTGATTTTGTATTACATTATAACTCTGATCAGGAAGTGTGAGTCTGAAGCTTCCTGTTGGTCTCTGAAACAGCATGGTGAGAAAACCCTATTAACCTTTATACAACTTAATAAAACCCATAATAAATATGGTGTAAATCATGTACGCCAGAATTCTAAAGCAATTGCCGTAATACATTTTCACCCATTGTTTTATCTGTCTCCTTTCCAGAGTCTACAGCTTAGCGAGAACACTGTTGACACCTACATCTGAGAGGTGGATTCCATGAGGCTCTCAGGTCTGGAAGACCATGACCTTCTACTGAAATTTATGGACACAACTTGATTTCAATCAGTGCCTTGTAACATTTTGTTTCTCCTGCAAAAATGTTAATAAGCAATTACAAAGTGGTTCCTCTGCTTATAGCAGCCCGTTTGTTGACTTCCAAAAGTAAGACCCCCCAATCAACCATACACATAATATGAGAATGGGTTCTCCAGTCCGAACACCCACCAAGCTATTAAAGCTTGAAGCTGAAGTTATGTTGAAGAACAAACTGGCAGTGTGGTTTTTGTCGCATGAAACCCATATGTTGGGTACAATAAAACCGCCACATGAGAACCTAGCCTAACAGCCATTAACTCCTCAATTTCCTGCATTTCTTACATTGGAAGATCTTGTAGCTATTATCAGAGCTGGGCTTCAGTGCCCACAACCCACCAATATGACATTTATAATACTGGTATCTTCTTATGTGGCAGAAGGTCTGCTGGACCACTACAGGCACCAGGGCTTCACCCACTAGACCTCTTCACCCACTATAGCCCAATGTGGGTAACTTCCTCTTCCTCTGGATATAATAACCAGTACAATCACATAGGTCTATAATGTATGGTGGTCGCTATACACAACCTCTTACCTGAGACCAGGCTGAAGATCAGAGCTTTCAGCAGGATGGAATGCATTATGCCTCAGGTCTACAGTCGCCCAGCACTAGTTGTCTTGTATATGTACAGCTCTTATCTATAGCAGAAGTATATGCAGACCTCATCAAAGAGATTTATTACTACCGTCATACTAACCTAATGCAGTAAAAATTTATTGCATGATTTCTCTGGAGGTCATAGTGTATGCAAATCCAAGCTGTTATTGCAGTCCGGTGACTTCTGTAGACAATTTGCTGAGTTAAGCCGTAATATGATATCCGGTTCTGAAGTATTTTAATTAAAGGGGTTGTCTCACTACGAAGATCATAGTTGAAAATGTAGGGACCAAAAATCTAAGGATGTACGCCCTTGGTTACCATTAGCAAAGTGCTATGGTTTTAGAGAATGGGCTGGATTACTTGTGCTTAGTAACGGAGTTTGTTTACTGGTCGGGGAAGCATTCTGTCTCGCCCAGGTCGCAGACGAGAACACGCATGCAAATGAAAGGCAGTGAAGAGGTCCTGGGAATGCACAGGGATGTGTGTATTGGCATCGACACAGAGGAGAGGCAGTAGATAGGACCTGCAGGGGGGGTGTATTGGCAGGGGGACCCACGGAGGAGAGGCAGTGAAGAGGACAGGCAGGAATGCTTCCCAGACCAGTAAACAAACTCCGTTGCTAAGCACAAGTAATTCAGCCCGTTCTCTAAAACCATAGCACTTTGGTCCCTACATTTTCAACTATGATCTTTCTAGCGAGACAACCCCTTTAAGTGGGAAATAAAAGGATGAAAATGGTTATTTATGTAATGTCCTAGGCCCGGTGTTTTCTGATAAAACGCATTGACATGGCACAAGTTTATTGGTGCTATCATAAGTAAGATCTACACCATTGCCATGAACATAGGCTCCTGGTTCTAAGACCTGTTTGGCACTGGTTGACCTTTTACTCTTACCCAGTGTAACGCCTCACTTGTGCTTTGACACCATCTTGGACTATCCCGGGGGCTTCTCAGTTTGGGGATCGCTGATTTGGTAAGCAGACTGGCAAAACATCACTCCGACACTAGGCTTCTCCTTAAACTGGCCTCATCCAGCTTTATTCAATCGGCATATAACAGCAGGTCAGTGTAAATATACAGCAAACAAAATATAAACCAAAACCCATGGCCGTCTATCCACTAGCCACACATGTAGAGTCCCTCTACTACCAGTGGTCTGTGTCTACCGCACAGTCCCACTAACCAGAGTCCTTGCCAGACTCCCCTACTTCAGGCACCCATCCAGCATATGGGGGTAACCAGAGCTTCCTCCTCAATTCCAGGTAGCCGACTATACCTCCTGATCACCTGGAGTAACAGGCTTTTAAGGCCTCTAGAGATCCACCAAAAGGTGGCCTGGAATGTGGAAGTGGCCACCCACCCAACGCGATAGCCGTTCCAGAAAAGCCAGCCCTGATAAAACTGCTTAGCAGTTATCTTACAACTGCGAACGGTCAGTAACACCTGGTTACCAACTGAATCCCACTGGCTATTTTCCTACCAGGACCGGGTCCTCAGTAGCACATATCCTGCTGGTTTCTTGCTGAAAATCATCCAGAGACATGCAACCACCTGCATTTGCTTTGCCACACCTATTTTGTCATCTGGCAATTTGCTGCACTGAAGTCAGTGAGAGAAATGGAAGTCTAGAGCAATGCAGGAGTTGAAGGATGCTAGGCTAGGTTCACATATAGCAGTGGCATCATAGCCATCCTATCGATTTGATGCAGCTGAAACCACACTGACCTGTGAGTTTGTGCCTTTTTCAAGGTGACTTTAGTTTCGAGTTATATAAATTTAGACTTGCAGTAAATGTGCAGCCATGACCTGAAACTGCAGTCAGCCTTGAAACTGAAGTCCTCTTGAAGAACACACTTGCAGGTTAATGCCTTTTCGTGCCCATCATGGCTGTACCTCAGTCACACTGTGACGGCTATGTGTGAGCCCAGCCTAAAAGCTGAAGGTTATTGGCAACTTACTAATGGTCAGATGCCACAACTGATGCTTCTTCTTGATTTCAGTGGTATTTCCCATCCCCTCGGGAGGTCCTAGCCCTACTTCTTTTTCGATGTATATATACAGTGTGCCATTTGGGGACTAAGGCTTGTTTGTCAGGGTGACATTTTTCTAGGCTTTCTTTGGGGCTGTCTAGATCTCTGAATTGGTGCCAAGTAGTAGTACTGCAGTAGGGGCATAAGTTTAGGAGGATACACAGGTGCCATCTGGTGGTTTGTGGTTTGTCTTAGAGGATCCACAACTGGGTAAGTGGGTTGGGGATTGAAGATCACATTGGCGAGGCTAGAGGGATGTATTGTATGCCTGGTTTGCGGTGTAGAGTAGTGTTTTCGGATGTTCTCCACAAGGGGATTACCATTGTTGGACACCAGGATAGCTGATTTCTGTCTCCGTATCAACCTGTGGCAGAATTTCAGAAATGTCTGGAAGTGTGAGGCCAAACTCAATCATCAGAAAACTTGAAAAGAGATTTGGCCAAGGTAATGAAATTACTTTGGTCATGTCATGGGGAGAATTGGGGGTTTTGTGGGCAGGCCCTGGGAATAAAAAGGAGTATCAAGGGGGGTCTTGTATACTATCAGTGTTCACCCCAACATAATAGGTATTGATATGTAGTGATTGGGACTTGAAGAGTGTTTTTAAGTTGCTTTAAGGGCTTGGAGGGATGAAAATTACATATTTGTTACCATCAATGAAAAAAGAAAGGGTCCTTGGTGGCACAATTACTATTCAGATATATGTGCCATAGAGAGGGGTCAGTCATTACATTGGAAGTTTACAAGCAAGATGATTGGGTTCCTGTTGGGTTGAAATCTCCAAGAATATATTGGAAAATGTTAAATAGGGCCTTGAGTCAAGTGTGGGCAGCTATAGGAAATTGTCATGTAACATAGGTTCTGATGTGTTTCATAACTGAAATTTGGTGTGTTGGAATGATACTGACCCACAGAATAAGGTTAAAATTGTATTTATAGCGCTTGTTGAACAGTGTAAAAGTAAAATAAATAAAACAAAAGCATTTTGCCTTCCATTGGATCAACACTATAGCATAATAGGCTGAGCTGGATGGACGTCTGTCTTTTTTAGCCTTAGAAACTACCGTATGTAACTATAATGTATCTGTGTATTATTGTATGGGGTGAAGTGTCATGCCAAGTCATTGCCTTCTATCGTATAAGTTAAAAGTGTATTCCCATTCATTGATTAGTTTTAAACATGTAGCCAAAGGTAAATAAAGACTATTACCAAATACATTGCTTTACTGAATTTGCTTCTCTTCAGAGTTAGGAGCCCATCTTATCTCCTGCTTTTGCACACAAGCTTCCTGAGTTACTGGTGACCTCTCTCTGTTCCGACAGGCTCTAGCAGTGTTCGGGATGATGACATCACTGGAAGCTTGAACCCTTTAGAGCTCTGTAGCCTTGTGCACTGCAATTTACAAATCTCCATGCCAGCAACACAGGAACTTGTTTATTGAGGGGTTGCATTGTGTATAAAAGGAGGACGGACTAACATCAGTTCGTCTCCAATACATCATGGATACCAGTACATCTCACTACTCCTGTGTATAGGAATTATCGTGGCATCCTCACAGGATTTGAATATTCCTGCGACCTGGTAGTATCATAGAACCTGCACAGGATTCAGCTAAGTACTCACTTATTAGATTACCGTTATGAGATGTTGTGATTTACACATTCTAAAATCAAAAATTTTTACAGCAATGGAAAATCCCCTGATAAAACCCTTTTTTTGGGGGGAAACGCTGGGAGTGTGATATTGATTATAAACTCATAAAAACTTTTAATAAGGTTTTAAAGGTGTTAGCTTTATATCTAAAGGGTGACATAATTTTTACAAAAAATATTCAAAGGTGAAAAGGGTTTTCAGTTTTTATTTGCATGAAAAAAAAACAGGCCCTTTGAAATGTTTTCCCATGCATTAGAAATCCACCCGGGTTCTTTATAGAGTGGAACGCTCTTATCGGGGCGATGCCCCCAAATTACTAAACAGGGACTAAGTGTACAGTTTTATCTAGGGGTTTGGTCAGAAATTAAAGTATAGGGGAAACCTTTATTTTTATTTTTTTAAGGGCATTAAAAAAAAATTTTTAACATTTTAAAGGGGTTATAAAATTTTGAAAGTGTTTAGAAATTACAAAAGGAGACAGGGCGGGGAAAAAAGTGAAAAACACCGGGGATTGAACACTCAGTACTGCCTGAGAGGAGAGGTGATGTCTGACATGTGGGGACCGGGCCCTGAGAAGCTCTCACCCCGGGTCGTTTTTCCCTGGGACGAGCTGTAAACAATGGATCCCAAAAAAAAGGGCAGCAAAAAAAAAACCCGGGGCAAAATTTTTTAAATTAATAATGAATGGTGAAAATGTTTTTTAAATTTAGTTTCCCAAAGCTTCCCTGTAAATTTTTATTTTCCCAATGGAAAAAACCCCTTTTAAAGCTGCTATTTTAAAAAAAGGGCGTTCTTTCCCCTAAATTCAAAATCCCAAGCCCCGCCCCCCTTTTATGACGTCTTTCAATCGGGTAGTGTACAAATAAGGTTTCCCACACAGTACTTATACAAGCTGTTTTGTATAGGGGAAATGCATCCCCGTTTTTCCCCCGCTTTTGGAAAGAGAGGGGGTTTGGGGTTCAAGCTTCATCAGTATTTTTTTTTTTTCTTTTATAAATTTTTTAAAAATATGTAAAAAAAATGAAAATTTTATGTGTAGACATCTTAATTTTTTTATATACACACACAAAAAAGCTCCCCTATATGGGTGCCCCCATCCTCACATAAAAAAAAAAGCCCCCCAAACATTTTGGATACAATGCATATACTCTGGGGGATGAGACAATTTGGGGGAGCTATGAAATGGAAATATATATCATTTTTAGAGATTGACAATATAATTTAGGTCTCTTTTTAAATATGTGTAAAATTTTAAGGGGGGGGGGGGAATATCTTTGGGGGGACAAGAACCCAAAATTTCATTGAAAGAGCAAAGCTAAAACCGCTGCACTCCCAGCCCAAGTTAGTTATAGGTTAAAGAAAAGGGGTCTTGTCTTTTGTTTTTTTTTTTTTTTTTCCCCCCCCCCCGCGCCGCCGCCCACCCCCCCCCGCCCACCCCCCCCCCCCCCCCCGCCCCAACCCCCCCCCCCCCGTCCCCCGCCCCCCCCCCCCCCCCCCCCCGGCCCCCACCCCCCCCCCCCCCCCCCCCCCCCCCCCCCCCCCCCCCCCCCCCCCCCCCCCCCCCCCCCCCCCCCCCCCCCCCCCCCCCCCCCCCCCCCCCCCCCCCCCCCCCCCCCCCCCCCCCCCACCCCCCCCCCCCCCCCCCCCCCCCCCCCCTTGCAGTTGAGTAAAAATTACTGCCTGTTTTTGTACAATTTTGGGGAAAACCATAGAAAAAGAAGAAAAAGCTGCTTTCATTTTAATTTTTTGTGTAAAAAAAAAAAAGATATTAAAAAAGGGGTTGCTTGGGGCTTGTGGGCCTGAAGGGTTCAAATATCGCATGGGAGGAGGTACGAACCCGTTTTATCCAACAAACCCCTTTTGCTTCTTTCTGCCCAACCCAGAATTTATGATGTCACAGTTTTTTTTAGTGAGGAGAGAACGCCCCCCTGGGGGAAGAGACCGGGCCCCCTGGCAGGAGAGACACGAACCCCGGTTTTAAAATCAATCTGAGAGAAATTTGCTGAACCGCACAAGCAGTCAAACGGGTAAAAAATCCTTTAAATATCACAATTAAAAACTTTTTAATCCCTTTTTAATTTTTCAATGTCTTTCAGTGGGGTTTTAAATATAAATCGTCTTTTTTTTATAGGGAAATTTGGAAAGTTTTCAAAGGAGTGTTATAAATGGGACGCGGTCGGGGGTAAGTCCCTGGGATTCAACCTGTGGATAACAGAACCTTGTACCCCAGTCGCTGGTACCAGACTGAAGGTCATGTAAGGAGACGTGTGAACAATGACAGACCCTTCCAACTTATGTAAGATCTTTATACAGATTGGGGTAAGCCTTTTTTTATCTGTTTAAACGATTCCTAAAAGGCAAAATTTTAAAGTTTAGCCCCATTTTGGGTTTTTTAGAAAATACATATACTCGGGGGAAATTTTTACCTTTCCAGGGGGAATTTTTTTCATTTCTGTATTCATTGGGGTGACTATTCATGACTCTTATACTCTGCCTCTTGCTTTATGCCAATTTTTCTCTGCCTATGAATCTTCCAAGAATATATATGCAGTTGAAAAGTAACTCCAATCTGGGTCCCACAAAGGGTTTCCCCCTGTTCCTCTCTGGGCCAGTCCAAGCCTGGCTGTATTGTACTTCTGGAGACTAGATAGGCAGGATTACACCACTAACATATGGCATTTTTTATGCTGTTTGAGGTTTTTTTTTTTTACAGTTTTTATTTTTGGTTCTTTTCAATAAAAAAAGCAAAAAACAAACCTAAATACAGAAGTACACAGTGCCATCCCCATATCAGCAAGGTAGACTGTGACGAAAACAGCCTAGTCCACCGGCCCACTGGAGGGATGACGGCCTGACTTGGGGTGTATCTCAACGTTGCACGGCCCCCTAGGGGGTGCACAAGGTCAGCCAAGAGGGTTTTCCACTGTTCACCCCTGTCCACACGGGCACAGGGAGAAAAAGGGGAGGAGGGGTAAACCCACTTTCCTCGTCCAGAACCCTGAACGGCTGCCACCAGTTCTCTCGTTTAGTTATAAACCGGTCCCGTTACCGACTTATAACAGGGCCAGGAACCAACCTTGGGTAGCATATATCATAACCAGTACTAGCGTGTGAGGCCGTTGATCAAGACAGACTAACTCAGATTAAAGTTTATAGATTTATTAGCCTTGGAGGGCACACTAACAAATATATACAAAAGGATAATAATATACAGGTAAGTCAGAGGTGCACAACAAGAAAGGGTTTACAGACAAAAGGCAGTTAAAATGGGTCAAGGGTTACCTTCGGCTTGGTTCTGGGCTCACAGGGGGGGGCTTATGTGGCCTGGCTGCTGTTACGGATGCTCCTGGGAATGCTCTTAGGTACCCCCCCTCCTGGATCAACGGCAGAGCCCAAAACGGGCTCCTGCTTATATCTGTGGGGGGACAGCCCACGTGGCAGCCCCCTTTCACGCCCCCACACACCCCTGGGACGATCTAAAGAACTCCTCCCACTCAGGTCATGCAGTTTCTGATACAAACACAAAATAGACCATAACGCGGCAGGGCATTGCACAGAACCGGCCGGTAGCACCATCAGAACCGGCGGGGCCTACACGACGCCGGATATCAACACGCTTATCTTAGGGGCTCCGTAGGTCCGGTTTTGGATATCTCGGTCCCCCTGCGCCTCAAAAACCTGGAAATGGTGGCTGTGTATGTGGGAGTTCCATGTTTTGCGATATGAACTCGCAATGGCCCCCAGTTATGAGCGATCGCCTATAAATCGATATGAAAATATCAAGAGGGGTCGGCTGGGGTGATTAATTGAAGTCTTTGAAGCTTGGAGGTTTGAGGCAGCATTTGTTCAGTGCTAATTGATGGAAATGAGGGTTCTTTTGAGGTTTCCCCATGTCCTGCTGTGCTGTTTAACATGTAAATTGCTTTCCTGGGGGTCTGGGGGTCTGACTTGTCTAGGTTGGAGAGAGGACTCATATTGAGTCAATTTCCTTCACACCTCCCCCCTTTTGAGGGTGATAGGAGGCAGCACCTCCATGGTGCTCCACCAGGCGCCCAGCTGACCCCTCCCCCTGTCGGGACAACCCATCGGCGTTGCCGTGGTCTCGGCCCTTCCGGTGGCAAATGACGAAGTTATACTGTTGAAACGACGGCTCCAGCGTAGCAACCTCCCATTGGTTCCGGGAAAACCGTGTGTAACCAGCTAAAGGGTTGTGGTCTGTTTCCACAATGAAATGAGCCCGTATAGGTAGGCTGCAGCCGCTGCAGGGCCCACACTATCGCCAGGCATTCTTTCTCCATGGTGGAATAGGCCACTTCCCTTGGCAGAAGCTTCCGGCTCAGGTACATAACGGGATGTTCCTATCCCGTTGTGTCCACCTGGCTGTGCACTGCTTTCGAGGCCCAAAGTCACTGGGCGCCCGGTTTGTACTATAAACTGCCGGATGAAGTCAGCGGCTTGTAGTACTGGGGCGGGACAAGGCGCCTTGAGGGCTTGGAAAGCCGTCTCGCAGTCGTTTGTCCAATTGACTGCGGAGGGCAACCTTTTTCGGTGAGGTCTGTCAGGGGCTTTGCCGGGCTACTATAGTGTGGAACAAACCTCCTATAGTACCCAGCGGTGCCCAAAAAGGGACATCCCGCTTTTTGGTCCTGGGGTTGGGCCAGGATGCGATGGCATCCACTTTTCCGGGCTCTGGCTTCAAGGCCCCCCCCCACCTACCCGGTGCCCAGGTAGTGGACCTCAGTCATGACCAGCTGGCACTTTTCCAGCTTGATGGTCAAGCCTGCCTGGCAGATAAGTCCAAGCACCTGCGTCAGGTGCTGGAGGTGATCCTTTCAGGTGGGACTGAAAATGGCAAATGTCATCCGGGAAACGCGGCCCGCGTACCCTTCCAGTCCCTTGAGCAGCGTGTTGACCATCCGCTGAAAAGTGGCAGGGGCATTCTTCATGCCGAACGGCATGACAGTGGACTCATACAGCCCGGGGTGCCTCACGGGTCAGGGGAATCTGCCAATATCCCCGGCTCAGATCCATGATGGCCAGGTACTTGGCCCCGGCCAACTGATCGAGTAAGTCATCGATGCGTGGCATTGGGTACGCATCGGTGACCGTGACAGTGTTTAGCCCCCTGTAGTCCACGCAGAACCGGGTGGTCCGATCCTTCTTGGGGACGAGGACTACAGGCGAGGCCCAGGCACTGTTGGATGCCTGGATGACCCCCAGCTTCAGCATCTCGTCAATCTCCTCACGCATGTGCTGCGGCACTTCGGGGGAGATCCGATATGCTGAACGCCGGAATGGGGGGTGATCCCCGGTGTCTACGTGATGGTCGGCTGACTCCGTCCTCCAGGCACGTTAGTGAACAATGCCCGGAAGGGGTGGAAGATTTTGCCAACAGATGGGACCGTTGGTCCTCCAGGAGCTGTCCACAAATCTCCACATCCTCTATGGATCCACCTGCCCTGACCGGGGCAAGCATGTCCAAGAGGTTCTCCGTCCACCTACTTCGGGCAGGTTGCACACGTGAAGGGCACATGCCTCCCGCTCATGATGCGCCTTCATCAGTTCACGTGGAAGGCGTTCCGCCTTCGCCGGTCGTGGTCCGGGGTGACCAGGTACATGACTGCGTTGATTGCTGTGCACGACATGTGGGCCTTCCCAGGCTGCCTGAAGCTTGTCCTGTGCTAGGGGGCCCAGTACCCACACTTTCTGACCCACTGGTAGGTCCTCTCACAAGCTTTTCTGGTCGTACCCTGCTTCTGGTGCCGGGGCCCGTCGCATATTCTCTTGCACTACTGTGCCCAAGGCCTGCATTTTGTCACAGAAGCGCACAACATACTCAATGACCGACACCTCCGAGTTGCTAAGTCTCCTTCCCAGGCCTCCTTCACCAAGCCAGGGCCCCCGCACACGTCGCCCATAACAGGAGCTCGAAGGGAGCGAAACCCTTTTGAGGCCTGTGGAACTTCCCGGTATGCGAATAGTAGGTGTGGGAGGTACCGCCCCCAGTCGCGCCCGTGGTGTCGACCAACATCTTAAGCATCTGCTTTAGGGTGCCATTGAACCGTTCACACAGGCCATTATTTCTGGGGGTGGTAGGGGCTGGCCACCAGATGTGCACCTATATCAGTTTACACAAGGACTCCATTAACTGCGACATGAACTGGGCCCTCCCGGTCAGTGAGCTTTCCCCTGGGAAAGCCCACTCGAGAGCAACTCTCCAGTAAGGCGGTGGCCACCGTGTCGGCCCTAATGGACGACAAGGCTACCGCTTCCGGGTACCGAGTGGCGCAGTCTACTACCGTCAGTACGAAGCGTTTCCCGGAGCTGCTGGGAATGTACAGCGGTCCAATTAAATCCACAGCCACCCTCCTGAAAGGCTTGTCTATGATAGGCAGAGGTACCAGTGGGGCTTTGGCCTCGGCCCCGCTTTCCCCACCCACTGACAGGTGTCGAAACGAATGGCAGTAGGCAGCCACATCAGTCCCCATTTTTGGGCCAGTAGAAATGCTGGGCCCACCCTTTTCCTTGGTTTTTGGTTTGATCCCTAGGTGTCCGGCCATTGGAATCTCGTGCGCAACCCACAGCAACTCCGCCCTGAACGGATAGGGTACCACCAACCGTCGGTCCCTGGGCCACGCCTCCGGTGAACCCGGTCGAACCGTCACGTGGTACAGCCGTCCTTGGTCCCAGACCACCCGCGCAGTGTCTGAGTCCAAGGGTGGCTGTGCCGCCTGCTCCTCGAGAGTTTCAGGCTGTCGTCAGCCGCTGCTGCCTGAATCTCTCGACTAGACGTGGCCAGAATGGATGAGACTGCCACGTCATCTGTCCGGTTCCACGGACCTATCTCCTGGCCTCACCTACCCTGGGACTTACCTGGTCCGATGGGAGGATACCGTCGGGCCCCTGAGGGCGCCTCCTGGCTCCTGGCCCTCCCACGGCGCGTGACAGCGGCCACGACCACAGCAACCGCTGGTGAGGCTACCACCCCCACGGCGTCGATATAAGTCGCCATCTGGTTGGCCTAACCTGGCCCTCCGACATCCTGTTTGTGGGGAGACCCTGCTCTGTGGCCTTTCCTGGGAGCCTTGCCTCAACTGCATGCTCCCCCACTGCAGCTGTCTGCCCCCCTGTCTGCCCTGGCTGTGGGGAGACCCTGCTCTGTGGCCTTTCCTGGGAGCCCTGCCTCACCTGCATGCTCCCCCACCAAAAGCTTCTGCCCCCTGTTTGTCCCCTCTGATGCCACACCAGAGGACAACAATTCCCAGCAGGCTTGCTGGACCCCATCCTGCTGCCCTATTGCAACCTGCTGATCTATCTCCTCTCCACAGGATGGAGAGGAACACACCATATCACCCACCTCCATACTCCCCTCAGTATGCAGGTTAACAACATTGTTCACAATATTAACATGGTTGGATGACACATCACACTTGGGGGGAGCAGACCGTGGGGCTTCAGGGCCTCAAAACGGGCTACCAGCCGCCCCAAGTCTGTCCCTAACAAAATACTAGCTGGAATGTTCGGTGATACCCCCACCTCCCGCATTCCCTGCCCGGCACCCCAGTCCAAATACACCCGGGCAACTGGCAGCGCCGGCACAACGGCTGCAATTCCGGAGACAGCGCAGGTATTTCCGGGTATCATGTCCTTTGAGGACACCAGCTCAGGCCGCACCACAGTCATCTCCGCGCCAGTGTCCAAGAGTCCCATGGCAACAGACCGGCCTACGGTGACTGGCTGGTAGTTATCAAGGGGCCTTCCCCCACCCCTACCCACACACAAAACATTGGGGGGGCCCTTTGGGAAAAAGGGGACTGGGATGGGCCCTTTTGGCGCTGGGGACATGCGCCTTAAAATTTTCCCGGCTGTTTTTCAAAGGTGACAGAGCGGGGTTCCCCCACAGATGTGGAAGCATGGGCTGGGGGCCCCCAGGGCTTAGGGGTAGGGACAACTGGCCCTGCGGGCATCTTACCCCCTCTCCAACTGGTGTGCTTCCTGGCCTCCGGTGCCCGATTGTCGACATACTCATCCGCGAGGTTTGCTGTGGCGGTGGCCCCCTGCGGTTTCCGGTCACGAAGGTGCTGCTGGAGGTCCTCTGGGCAGTTCCACAAAAACTGCTCTGTGGCGATGAGCTCCTTCAGCTGCTGGACGGTGGTGATCTTTAACCCCGAGGTCCACTGGTCGACTGCTCTCTGGAGGGCCCGCATGTGGTCGGCCCAGCTGTCCGTAGTACCCCGCTGCAAACTCCGGAGCTTCTTCCTGTACATCTCAGGAGTGAGATTGTACTGCCGGATCAGTGCCTGCTTGATTCCCTCGTAGGTCAGGGTGGCATTGCTGGGCAGGTCACCGAAGATCTCCAGAGCTTTACCTCTGAGACGAGGACTTAGAAACCGGACCCACTGGTCCTCAGGCACATGGTGCTGGCGGCAAATTTTTTCAAATGCCAGTAAGAAGGTGTCCAGGTCCCCACCTTTATCCAGCATGGGAAAGTTCTCCGCCCATAACTTCGGGACCTGGGTCTGAGGAGGCTCTTGACTGGCTGGGGTGGACTTGGCCTTTTCCAGCTGTAGCACCTGTAATTGGTGGTCACGGTCCCGCTGACGTTCCTCGGCCCACTCCCGACGTTCGGCAGCTGCCGCCTCTAGCCGCTCACGACGTTCTGCAGCTGCTAGGAGGGCCTTGAAGGCGTCAAAGTCTCAAGCTTAGCCAGGGCAGCTTGCAGGAGAATAGCCGATTGTGAGCTGCCCACTGCGCCACTGACCACCTGCGACTGGCTCCTTGAGAAGCCCGAGCTGGACTCCCCCTCACCTTCATAGTCCATAGCCTGGTCTGGGCCGAGCTCCTCCTGGCTCACTTCACTGACTGTTTCCTCTGGGCCTACAGCTTTGCCCTTGCTACGACCAGCCATCCTTGCAACCCTTGATCACTTGACACAAAAACTGCAACCTGGATGCACCCAAAACCTTGTATTTGCACTCTGACTGGTCTAGTGCTGAGTTAATCTTAAGACCCCAGCAGCAAAACCCACTGCTGGTAGTCCTTAGTGTCTGTGAGTACGGGAAAACGCACTCAAAACACACTATTGTCTTGATTCCCCCTGCGCCACAATATGTGACGAAAACAGCCTATCCCCGGCCTACTGGGGGGATAACGGCCTGACTTGGGGTGTAAACTCGACATTGCACGGCCCCCGAGGGGGTGCACAAGATCAGCCAGAGACGGTTCCACTGTTCACCCCTGTCCACACGGGCACAGGGAGAAGAAGGGAGGATGGGAGAACACTTTCCTCGTCCAGAACCCTGAACGGCTGCCACCAGTCTCTCTTTATTTATAAGACCGGTCCGTTTTCCGACTTATAACAGGGCCAGGAACCAACCCTTGGGTAGCTATATATCATAGACCGAGTACTAAAGGGGTGTGAGGCCGATGATCAAGACAGACTAACTCAATTAAAGTTTATAGATATAATTATCCTTGGCGGGCACACTAGACAAAAATCTACAAAAGGGGTAATAATATACAGGGAAGTCAGAGGTGCACATACAAGCATGGGTTACAGACAAAAGGCAGTTAAAATGGGGCAAAATTTACCTTCGGCTTGGTTCTGGGCTCACATGGGGGGGCTTATGTGGCTTTGGGTTTCTGTGTACGGATGCTCCTGGGAATGCTCTTGGTAACCCCCCTCCTGGATCAACGGCAGAGCCCACACGGCTCCTGCTTATATCTGTGAGGGGACAGCCCACGTGGCAGCCCTCTTACACGCCCCCACACACCCCTGGGACGGTCTAAGAACTCCCCCCCACTCAGGTCATGCAGTTTCTGATACAAACACAAAAATGGACCATAACGCGGCAGGGCATTGACACAGAACCGAGCTGGTAGCACCCCTCAGAACCGGCTGGGCCTACACGATCCCGGGAAAACAGACACGCCTATCTTATGGGCTCCGTAGGACCGGTTTTGGATACTCGGTCCCCTTGCGCCTCATAAACCTGGAAATGGTGGCTGTGTATGTGGGAGTTCCATGTTTTGCGATATGAACTCGCCCTGGACCATTATGAGCATATCCCTATGAATCGATATGAAATATCGGAGACGGGCGGCTAGGGTTTTATTAATTGAAGTCTTTGAAGCTTGGAGGTTTGAGGGAGCATTTTTCAGTTTCTAATTGATGGAAATGAGGGTTCTTTTGAGGTTTCCCCATGTCCTGCTGTGCTGTTTAACATGTAAATTGCTTTCCTGGGGGTCTGGGGGTCTGACTTGTCTAGGTTGGAGAGAGGACTCATATTGAGTCAATTTTCTTCACATAGACAAATACAGGAGTAATATTAATACCATAAAATATACTGGGAAACCGCAAAACAATTCTAAGTGGGGCAAAATGTGAAAGAAACGTACTTGTGCCATGTTTTCAGAAGTTTTGCTTTTACGGCGCCCAATCCTCAGTAAAAATCATGTGTTCTCTGTATTCTACAGGTCGATACGCATCCGCCAATACTAAACATATAAGGTTTCCATTATGTTTTGATACTGTAAAAAAATTCCAAACATTTTTCTGTTTTTGAAATTTGCGCGGCGGCGCCATTTTCTGCGACCAGTAACTATTTGTACAGTTTTTGCAGGCTGAAGTATACTTTTTATTGCTATCAGTTTGGAATACATGGGACTTTTTTGATTACATTTATTCCAATTTTTAGGGAAAGTGAAATGGCCAAAATACCGCGATTTTGGTGTTTGGAATTTTTTTTCTTCTTCAGTGTTCAGCGTACGGGATAAAAGATGTTATATTGTAATAGATTGGACTGTTTTTGACGCGACAATACAAAATAGTATAACTTTTTATTTTATTTGTAAAATGGCGAAAGTGGGGTGATTTGAACTTTCAATATTTTTTTAATTTTTACACTTTAAAACATTTTTTTTTTACTTTAACTTTGATTCCACCAGGGCACTTCACCACCAGGGGGCATGATCATTTATACAACCTAATGCATTGCATAGACAATACATTATGGTGTACAAAGATGGCGGTTTTACTACTTCCTGCCACAGCAGCACATGAGGTGAAAGTGAGGTCACATCTTCTAAACAGGGGCACAGACAGCAAAACAAATGTAGAAACCCTTCCCTGCACTATCCAAAACTAAAAAACCTTTTGTGCTGGAGTTAATAAATATATCTGTTCCGACTTGCATACAAATTCAACTTAAGAACAAACCTACAGTCCCTATTCTGTTCTTAGCCCAGGGACTGCCTGTATATTAAAGGTCAATATAGAGATCTCTCCCAAAATCTATTTATACCCAGGATTGTATCTAGGGGGTGTCCTCTACGTCTAGCGGAAAGAAGGTTCCTACATAAACATAGAAAGGGATTCTTTACTGTAGGACTTTGTCCAGATGGCAGAGGACTAAATACTGGTCAGATTCCATTCAATTTTACAATTGTTTTTCGTTTTTTTCCCACTTTTTTGTCATAGTTTTTGCAGTCGGTTTTCGGCCAGCCCACATCGAACAGTTTTATAATCTGACGTTTTTCGGCAGATTATAGAACATGTTCTAAGCAGGGGCGTAGCTACAGGGCCCAGTAGCCTGAGGGGGCCCAAAAGCCCTCCTGCCACATAAGAAGATACCAGCATTGTAAATGGTGCATGGTAACTGGGGGGGCCCATTTCACTTTTCGCACCAGGGCCCAAGAGCTTGAAGTTACGCCTTTGGTTCTAAGTTTTTAGTTCAGATTTCGGATTTGAAATCTGACCTGTGTAGACTGCAGCTCAGATTTTGTTTTGCGGTCTATGGGCATTGGTTTACAATCAGATTTTTGTGGATTCTGGATACTGAATCCACTTAAAAATCTGGCCAAAAACAAGTGCTGTGTAGATGTACTCTACCTCATGGGTTTTTTCCCCTTCCAAAACGATCAAAAAATAGGCAAAGGGATCTTGATGGACACGTATTTTTTCAGTCTTACAAACTATGTACCCTGTTATGTTCTCGGGACAGATAGGCAGGAACAGACTGACAGTAGCAGCCAAAATAGATTTTTCTCTGCTTTTTTACATAATAAATAGAATGATTTATCTACTCTGTTTTTGTTCTGGAGACTAAACAAGCATTATTACACCACTGGCAGTAGCAGATGCAATAAATGTAAGTTTTCTTCCTCTTTACAAGGGGAACATATAATGACGGAATGACAACCCCACTGTGTTGCTAGAGATGGCGAGTAGGATTTATTATACCACTGACAGTAGCAGACACAACAAGCTAATGTTTTCTGCCTCTTTACAGGGTAAAAGTATAAAGACTGGTCTAGCTCTACTGACTGCGGGGGAAAAGATAGACAGGGTTACTCACTGAAACATGGTTATGTACTATATAAGGGCCCCAACAGGGGGGGACAACCGGGGATCCGTATGGGGCCCGGTGGAATAAGGGGGCCGGGCAAGGGCCCCCTTTTTCCTCCCGGCAGAGCGGGCCCGGCGGCGCGGCCGCCGAACCCGGCTCCGCCTGGCCCACAGTGTGGCCCCGAGTTGCGGGGGGCCCCGAGGCGTGCCGTCGCCCCCCCGGGGCCCGGGGCCCCGCGCAGCCGGTCTCTGCACGCCCGGCCCCTTCGCCCCGACCCCCCAGAGACCGGCCCGGGTGTTGGGGACAAAATGTCCCCGACTCCCGGGGCTGTGCGGTGTCAGCGGAGCACAGCGCCACACGCTGCGCTCCGCTGATCTCCCTGACAGCTGCAGGCGTTAGGCCTTCAGCCTGCCAGGCGCCCGGGCCCCCCCTGCGACGTAGGCGGCGCGTGGGACGTCACTTCCCCCGCGCCGCCTATGCAGTGCAGCAGGAGCCGGCGGGAGCTCGGAGCGGCAGGACCCAGGCTCAGGTAAGTGATTGATTTTGGTTTTTTTTTAATATACTAGCGGGCACTGCTGCCTATCTCTAAGGGGGGTCCCTGGCGCTGCCTATCTCTAAGGGGGGTCCCTGGCGCTGCCTATCTCTAAGGGGGGTCCCTGGCGCTGCCTATCTCTAAAGGGGGTCCCTGGCGCTGCCCATCACTAAAGGGGGTCCCTGGCGCTGCCTATCACTAAAGGGGGACCCTGGCGCAGCCTATCTCTAAAAGGGGCTCCCTGGCGCGGGCCCATCTCTAAAGGGGGTCCTGACCCGCCTATCTCTAAAGGGGGTCCTGACTGCCTATCTCTAACGGGGGTCCCTGGCGCTGCCTATCTCTAAGGGGGGTCCCTGGCGCTGCCTATCTCTAAAGGGGGTCCTGACTGCCTATCTCTAAAGGGGGTCCTGACTGCCTATCACTAAAGGGGGTCCCTGGCGCTGCCTATCAACTAAAGGGGGGCCCTGGGGGCTGCCTATCACTAAAGGGGGCCCTGACGCTGCCTATCTCTAAAGGGGGTCCCTGGCGCTGCCTATAACTAAAGCATAGTTGCCAACTTTTGAAAATGAAAAAGCAGGAGAACCTAGTGGGCGGCGCGCGTAGCGCGCCGCGGCAAAAATTTGCATGGCACGCCCATCTTGTTGGTATGCCCACGCCCCTTCAAAAAGCCACACCCACTCCACCTAAATGCAAAAACCCGGTTTTTGGGAAAGAAAAGCCAGGTAGATGCCCTTATAGCCAGGTAGTTGCCCCCAAACCAGGTAGTGCCCCTTACAGGCCGGTAGATGCCCCCTTGTAGCCAAGTAGATACCCCTCTGTAGCCAGGTAGATGCCCCCCTTTGTTAGCCAGTAGGTGCCCCCATTTGTTAGCCAGGTAGGTGCCCCCCATTGTTAGCCAGGTAGGTGCCCCCGATGGTTAGCCAGGTAGGTGCCCCCATTGTCAGCCAGGTAGGTGCCCCATCTGTTTGCCAGGTAGTGCCCCCATTGTTTGCCAGGTAGATGTCCCCTCTGTTGCCAGGTAGTGCTTCCTCTGTTGCCAGGTAGTACCCCCATCTGTTAGCCAGGTAGTGCCCCCATCTGTTAGCCAGGTAGTCCCCCATCTGTTACCCAGGTAGTGCCCCCATCTGTTTGTCTGGTTGGTGCCCCCATCTGTTAGCCAGGTAGTGCCCCCATCTGTTTGCCAGGTAGATGCCCCCCTCTGTTGCCAGGTAGATGCCCCCTCTGTTGCCAGGTAGTGCCCCCATCTGTTAGCCAGGTAGTGCCCCCATCTGTTAGCCAGGTAGTGCCCCCTTTGTTGCCAGGTAGTGCCCCCATCTGTTAGCCAGGTAGTGCCCCCATCTGTTAGCCAGGTAGTGCCCCCATCTGTTAGCCAGGTAGTGCCCCCATCTGTTAGCCAGGTAGTGCCCCCATCTGTTTGCCAGGTAGATGCCCTCTTTGTCAGGTAGATGCCCCTCTGTTAGCCAGGTATGCCCCATCTGTTAGCCAGGTAGTGCCCCCTTTGTTCCCGGGTGGTGTCCCCTTTGTTGCCAGGTAGTGCCCCCATCTGTTAGCCAGTAGTGCCCCCTTTGTTGCCAGGTAGTGCCCCCTTTTTTTCCCAGGTAGTGCCCCTCTGTTCCCAGGTAGATGTCCCCTTGTTGCCAGGTAGTGCCCCCTTTGTTGCCAGGTAGTGCCCCTCTTTTTGCCTGGTAGATGTCCCCTCTGTTTGCCAAGGTAGTGCCCCCATTGTTAGCCAGGTTAGTGCCCCCCCATTGTTAGCCAGGTTAGTGCCCCCCTGTTGCCAGGTAGTGCCCCCTCTGTTGCCAGGTAGTTGCCCTCTCTTTTAGCCAGGTAGAGCCCCCTAAAGCTAATAAAAATCAAATAATAAAATCCACTTACCTTACCAGGCTCCTGCAGTGCGGCGCTCCCGACCGATCTCTTCAGCGGCGCGGGGGAAGTGAGAGCAGCCGCGCGTCACTCCCCTGCAGCCGCGCGTCACTTCCCCCTGCGCCGTTGACCCGTATGTACGGCGCACATACCGGCGCCGTAAAATACAGGGAGAGGAGGGAGGAGGAGCGTCCCTCCTGCCTTCTCCCGCACAGTGAGACCGCGGGCGGGTGAGCGGGCCCCTGCGGGCCGCTGCACCCGCCTGTAGGAGCGGTCCCGCGGCGGGAAGAGTAGCGCACCAGCGCTATTCTTGCGCCCGGGGAATTTAAAGGACCCCCGCCGCCTGCAGGCGGGGGAGGAATGCCAACTCCCCGGGGGGCGGGAGGGGACCCCAAATAGCGGGGACCCCCCGAAAAAACGGGAGAGTTGAGCATATGTTATGAATAAAGGGGGGCCCTGGCTTGCCTAACAATCTAAAGGGGGCCCTGGCTGCCCTAATCTAAAGGGGGCCCTGACTCTACTAACCTCTAAAGGAGGGCCCTGACTCTACGTAACCTCTAAAGGAGGGCCCTGACTCTACGTAACCTCTAAAGGAGGGCCCTGACTCTACGTAACCTTTAAAGGAGGGCCCTGACTTCACCTAACCTCTAAAGGAGGGCCCTGACTTCACCTAACCTCTAACAAGGAGGGCCTGACTCCACCTAACTCTAAGGAGGGGCCATGACTTCACCTAACCTCTAAGGAGGGCCCTGACTTCCCTAACCTCTAAAGGAAGGGCCCTGACTTCACATAACCTCTAAAGGAGGGCCTGACCCACCTACTCTAAAGGAGGGCCCTGACGCCTACTAAACTAAAGGGAAACTCATGGTAGGTACCCCCAACCCTACCTAGGGCTGGCCTACCACGTATATCCAGCGGGTGTTGCTACCTAACTAAATAGGGGCCTATCTAATTTCCGGGGCCTTTCCCATTTGCTACCTTACCTGGTAAATATAGTTGTTAGGGGGCAGCCATAGCTGTTGCATTATCTCCAGGGGGGTTAGTCCTTCCCCACCACTCCAACACCTTAGGATACTGGCCTCTAAGTTAACGGCTTGTACCCGCGCTCCCACCCCTGGGCAAGTTTGTACAGAGGTGGGAATAGTAAAAGAAATGCTGGAAAATTGAGGATTCTAAGATATTTGTGTGTAATTTCTGCAGGGATGAGCTGTGGCGGACAAGTCCTCATGGCGGTGTGGAACAGAGCAGAAGAAAAGGGAATAAGAACGACTCAGAAAAGAGAACGGACTCCTCTGATAGGACGTCTCCGGGAGTCCCTGATTTTCAGGGTTATTTTGCTTCTAAATTGGATCAGTGCTGTATTCATGTAATGTGACCTGATCTTGGTGTCTGGACCTTTTATGTGGTCTATATGTGGCGGTGTTGTAGGTTATACCTGAGCGGTGTCTGACCTCTATTGGTGGTCTCTATATGGCGGTGTTGTAGGTTACCCCTGAAGCTGGTGTCTGACCTCTATGTGGTCTCTATAGGCGGTGTTGTGGTTATACTGAGATGGTGTTATCTGACCTTATGTGGTCTCTATATTGACGGGGTTTGTAGGTTATACCTGAGCTGGTGTTAGGAAGGTACACTTACTTTCTTGCTGGTGTTTATTTAGAAGGTGGTGAGGGTGCGTGACCAAGGAAACATGGAGGTGGATATTTGTTGTGGGTGGAGGGGGATATTGTATGTGGGTGGAGGGGGATTATTGGGTAATGTGGGTGGAGGGGGATATTGTTTTTCCGTTTGAATCGCGCGTTAGCCTTATGGTGGGTGGAGGGGGATATTGTATGTGGGTGCAGGGGGATATTCTTTTTATATGGGGGTGGGAGGGGGGTTTGGGGAGGGGGATATGTTGTATGTGGGTGGAGGGGGATATATGTTATGGGGTTGGAGGGGGGATATTGGTATGTGGGTGGAGGGGGATATGGATGGAGCAATTTACCCTGTGTCTATGATTGTGTGAGACAGGACTGATGTGTGACTAGCTTGCTATTGTACTACACCAATACAGTTCTTTTTTGCACACTGTATTATGTGGTAAAAGGGCGCATTTTATGTCCTAGAGGCCGGGTTTTTTGCTGGGGGCGGGGGCGAATAGGGTTTCTGGGGGCGGGTTAACGGGGGGGGGGGGCCAGGGTGGCTCAGCTGTATGGGCCCTGAAATTTCTGTTGGCGGCCCTGACTATATACACACACTTAGCTCTGGGAGGCAGTGGGAGACTTCTGTATGTTATTTCCCTTGTTACTTTCTGGTCTTAGTGAAGGATTAGTACCTTTCTTGAAGGCGGTATCAGGCTTGAGGTACTCTACTACCATTTCCACATGAAGATCTGTATTATATTATTCTATGCATACACAGTTGAGTCATATTATTATGACCAGCAGCTAATATCCAAAGTAACTACCATGTGCAGCATGTACAGCAGCTAGACAGGCTGTGAGTGACTCAATAAGGTCCTAGTAAGGTGTCACAGGTATCTGGAGCCATGATGACTACATCACACAACTGGAGGGTCCATGAAGCCAACACCACTTTCTAGGGGCTCCCACAGATGCTCCATTGGGTTCAAGTCTGGGGAATTAGAGGACCAAGTTAGTATGTGGAAGTCTTGGTCAGACTTTTTCAACCAATGTTGGACATTTCTAGCTGTGTAACATGTTGCATTGTCTTACTGGAAGATCCCAACCACCCCAGATAATCATTAAATAATTGTGTAAGTGATCTGCAAGGACGGATTTATAATCAAATCAGTTTAGAATGCCTTCCATATAGATGAGTGGCCCAGAGAGTGCCATGAAAACATTCCCCAGACCATACTGCTGCCATCATCACCTTGTGTTCTTCCAGCAAAGGTTGCAAAGTGTTTGTTCTCTGGTGTTTCTCACATGACAAGCCAAAATTTAAGTAAAGCAAAAAATATGACATTAGAGAATGCAACCTTTTGCCAGTCATTAAAGGTCCAATTCTGATACTGTTGCAAAAATTAAAGCCTTTTCTACTGATGCAATTTTATTAGTGACCATCCACCTGTTTTGGAGCCTCATATGCAGTAGAGTTTACAGAACTGTTCACAACCTGCACAGTTTCAGAAATACTGCCACTTTTGGCTCAAAAGCCAATAATCATCCCTTTTTTTCAACTCTGATACATTGCTTCTTTTACCAATGACAGCAATTAGGGATATGTGTGCAGACAGCCTATTACACTTCATATACCCACCAAGCCAGCTCACCTCCTGTGACTTGCTTCATTAACTACGAACTGCCAATATCAAAACAGGAAATGGTCATAATAATGTGATTCAGCTGTGTAAGATATAATGGATTTAACACAATTTTTATTTGTGTCTCAACAGAGAAAGCAGTTGTTGCTGGGTCCCGAACAATTATTATAATGGCGGGTGGCAACTGATAGCTTCTGTGGATTTAGGAATGAGATCTGATACTCAGATGCCTAACAGCTCACCTGTGACCAGCGCAATCATACCAATTATAGGTAAGTCAGCAAGCAGATACCGACTGTGCTATAAAGCTCCTCATCTAAAAACAAAGAGATAATTTGACTCTAAGTATTTCATGCGTTACTACTGATTTTCTTGTTTTTTGGATCCTCAGAATTGTGGAACCACCATTAAGTGTTATTAGGACATGACCAGATGTGAGACCTTGAGAAGTTGTGCCGACAAGCTGTATTATGATGGAGAGTGCTCAGGTGTGACCATGGTTTTTTCGGTAGATGAGGTAAGAGTGTAAAAATGGGTGTGCTTATCTTAGGATCATTACAGTCATAGATAAAGATTTTTGAATGATTACTTGTGGGTACGCATATCGCTGCAGTCTGGTCACAGCTAAAATTAGACACCAAATTTGTAGGACCCCTATCCAACTGAATAATGGTCATCTGGTGTTTAAAACTAATTCAGGTCCGGGGTATTTTGGGTATCTTCATGGAAAGAGGTGTAACACGTAACCATGGAGCACAGCAGCAAATTCTGGAACAGTGTCCCCCTCCTTACAGAGATGGAAGGAATTAAGGATTATTTTTTTGGGTCTCTGTAAGGATAGCACACTGGAACATTAAATGTATTCGATTTTGTCCTTAAACCATTTCTTAGATTGTTAGTCTAGGAGATTCGTGTAAGCTCTGTATGAATGGAATTGTAGCCGCTGTGTTCTTGCAGCTCTCGCCTCCCAGCATTTTGACTGTTTTAATTACTGAAGAGTTTAGATAACATGATTTTTAGCGTGATTATGGCCAAAGTTGTATATGCAAGGCTGTCCAGAATACATGATGACCTACGACCCCCCCAATCTATAGAAAAATCAGATGGGCATAAAGAGGCATTAGGTCAGTATGCTCGTCTCACTAGCAGAAGGTGCTGTCCATGATTGCCATCCTCGTGGCGATAGTAGAGCAACCAGCCCTCATAAGACAATCAGAAGTGTCCACCCAGACTCATCTCATTTATATTTTCAGCCGAGTTAAAGAGTAGGAAAATTGATGAGAAGAGGAGGGGGAAAACCTGGGACTGAGTTTTGGGGCCTATAAAGCACTTCTACAGGACTCAATCTGTGTTCAATAGCCTGGGTTTCAATTTCTGATTAGAGCTAGGTGTTCCATTCTTCTTTATCCAAAATCTCTCCCTTGGATCTGAAAGACTGAAAACATCTGTAAGTGTGAAATCTTTCTTAGCATTTATCCTTGTTATTTTATAACTGTATTGATGCATATGTCAGTCATTCGTTATTATATTTTGGTTTATGTAAGCATTGTACCTAATTTCATATTACTGTTACCAGTCTTAATACGTTGGTTCTTGTTGTTGCACGGAACCATTTCCTTGAAGAGTGGTATTTTCTTTTGTAGCTGCTGGAGAGCAGTGAGGTGGCCGGTAAGCATTTTTACGTGTTTTTAGAATATCTGTTAGGAATCAGATTCCTTCCGGCTGATTCCTTTTTGATTATTGAAAGAAGGTGGTGGCAGCGGATATTTTTTGGGGTGCTGGATGCTGTCTTGAGGGTGCGTTTATGCTTAATTTTTTTTTTTTTTTTCGCTACCTGATTGAGAGTGGTGAGCGCAATGGAGATAGCTCCTACCCATTACAGTGGCCCCCAGTCACGTGCTGGTGAGTGTGTATGTGACAGTCTCCATTCTGCCGCCTCAGTCTTCTCCTCCCTTCTTTGCTCTTTCAATGAGTGTGTACGTGACAAATTGGTGGCAGCGTTGGGATATTTTTCTTTTTTTTGCAGCATTAGTGCAATGGTTTAAAGCAACTTATTCCTGCACTCTAAAGGGAATGGCTGTAACTTTGTGAAGATTACTCACCAGTATTATCAGAAGAAACTAACGCTCAGTGCTTAATTGACATATACGCACATATGTCAGTTTCGCGCTCCCTGTTTTTCTTGAGTATATACTTTTATTTGGCAAAGGTGCTGTGTGAGAAGATGGATAGCCCTGTACAAGAGAAGCCATAGTAAAGAAAACTCTCGTCACCTTATGCGGAGAGGGACGAGATATCATCTATCAGCGCGGCAAATAAAGAGAAGGTTCAGTGATCCGTGAGATCGTGGAGCAGGATTTGCAGACCCGCCCCCCCCCCCCCCCCCCCCCGCCCCTAACAATGAGAACGCGCCGTCAGAGAACGAAAACTGAGAAACGCACAAGTCCAATTGACGGAATTTTCTCCTCAAATTTTTTTAATGTTTCGCCTGGAGGACACCCGCTAAGCGGACAGTTCTCAGGGCATGGTGACTCTGCCTGGCAGATGGGCTTTGCAGCAGCTTGGCACTTGTGAACCTAATTTGCGCCTACAACTGATCCTGCAATACCAACAGGCAGAGGCTGCGGAACGCCAGGCTGTGATAGAGGCGGCCAAGCGCCAGGCGGAGAGAGAGCGAGAGGCTGCTGAACGTCAGGCTGAGAGGGACCTCAAGCTACAGCGTTGGGCGCACAACTTGAAAGGGGTGAGGCTTTGCGCCACAGCTCATGCCCAGGATACAAACCCTTGAAACCCCCCCACGACTAGAACACTTCCTGTGATGGAAAGAATGGTGACTTAATTGTGTTCCTACAAGGATTGAAAGACTTGCAGACAATATGTTAGAGAGTGCCCAGAATCCAGTGAGCACGGATATCTGATCCCAGGACTAAGGGGCTCTCAAACGCCTTGGAGGTTTGTTCGGACCTCCAACCAGAGGCAAGATGGGGGACCGTGACGGCCATAATAGAGAGCTCTGGTCAAGAGAATTCACCATCACTCCAGAGGTGTATCACAGGAAATTTTGGAGTCTGCAGAAAGTTCCCACTGACGAGCTACACAGATGTGTGAGGCAAACGTAAGTGCCTACGTGCAAGCAATGGGGTAGAAGGACTTCTCGCTGTTTCCAGCTTTGATGACCTGTTGTATCTAATGATCAAGAGAGCAGCTTCCCATATTCTGTCCTGCAGAGGTTCGTAGTTTGTCTGTGACGTGAAAGCAAGACGGTGACCGAGAGACGGCTAGGCGGAAACTGGCAGAATCCTATGTTGCCAACAGGATGCCAGAAGCCCGGAGAACACCTGAGTCACTGGAGGAGAGGTAAGCCTGCTTGGGATCCCCCTTCTCCTTCCCCATCGAACACATGGGCACTACATCCTAGTACTCTCCCGGGGTCCCCGAGACCCACACGCCATTGAGCTGCATGACTCAATGTTTTTATATGCACAAGTGGGGCGATGTTAGTGCCACTGGTCCAGACAAGCGGGGGAGTACCCTTTGCCGCCACAGCGGCCCCCCCCCCCGTAACAGGCCCTCCATCTATACTTATAACTGGGACTGCAAGGAAGGAGAAAGCATACCTTAACCTGTCACGTGGGCAGAAAAGTCGCCATGGGCTAGTCAAAGACAGTGGAGCGAGGTGGAACTGTTGGGCGTCCAGGAGATGGTGAGTTGCTAGGAGATATTATTCGGGAAAGACAATGTCACTGACCGGATTTTGGCGGAGTCCGCTCTGCGTAATAACCAATTGGTCTAGGGTTATCTGGGGACTAGGGAGCGGGCCGAGGGATTGAGAGAGGTGGGTGTTTCTGCTACTATCCCCTATTCGGTTCTCCTGGGTTTGGACCTGGGAGTTATGCAGGTGAATTATGTTCCAGCTTCCCCTCGAGAGGAGCCAGCAAACCCAGATATGTGATTCCCCACAGAGACTGTGCAAATACTTCTGGGAAATGCCCATGAGTAAGGGTATTGACAGTGGAAAGTACCTCGGAATGATAGCCACTGATATGTGTACTGTGCAGAATGATGTCCTTATGTCAGACACCTGTGACAGCCATAGAGGATGCCTGCAAGCATCAGGGATTGTGTGTAGGAGCTGACCAGCCCAGGCAGAATGTTATGCAGAGATCAAATGCAAGCTGAGGTGGGATGAGTCTGCAGCCCCCGTTCAACCCCGCCTTCTGATGACAGTCACAGCTCTATTATCAGATGTCACAGGGCATGAGGAGCTGCGAGGCCAGAGCCCTTCCCCCTGCGGTAGTCTGATAATTACGGAGTGCATTCGGAAGAAAACAGGGGGAGCCAAACCAAGAGTCTAAGAATTGGGGATCGCTGATAGCAGCCCCACTAGATGTGTGGCCAGAAACCCATGGGGATAACGGGACTATCCTATTTTTTCACACCTACTCCTATCAAGAACCCCCCATGCACCTGAGGAGGAAATGTCTTGTACTATGTTTGGTGATACTTGCTGTGACTGGATGTATCTAAAGCCTGTGGATGTATCACAGCTGTTATGAGGCCTGCTGTGATGATCGATCAGCCTGTTGTGCTGGAGGTTACGATATCTAGATGGTTGGGCCAGGCATCATTTTTTTTTTTCCTACAGCTGGTTGTTGTAGGACCCAGTGTTATCCCCAGCCCACGAGAGTACTCATCAGAAACTGATATGAATCCTTGCGACAGTATCCAGCCTGCGCTATTATGGCGGTGTGCCCCTGTGTCTAAGTTGCCAGCATGACTCGGCATGTTATGGACAATAATGATGTATCCAAGCCGAGGCGTATCTCAGACTGTTTTGGACAGATAATGATGCTTCCAAGCCTGGGGGCGTATCTCAGACTGTTCTGGACAATGACATGTATCCAGGCCTGAGGGCGTATCTCAGACTGTTATGGACAATGATCAGGTAATCCAGAGCAGCTGAGGGTGTATCTCAGACTGTTGCTAGCAATATAATGTATCTAAGCCTGAGGGTGTATCCCATATGGTAATTTGGGGGATGGCATCCCTGAGAAGTTGTTGTCCATGATAACAACAGCTCAGTGGGATGTGCACTGAGCCCAATGATGCATGTCAATCTGTTATGCACAGTAGAAGTGTAATCCAAACAGGATTATGTATGCTCGCTGCATGCCCTAGGGGTGTATCCAAACCCATGGAGTGTAAATGGTGATTTGTTGAAAAGCTGTTGGATCCAAAGCAAACTGTGGAGATAATCTTTGCCAAGGTTATTCCTCGGGGAGTGTGAGGTGGTAAGCTTTAGACCCCAGTCATATGAGGTGATGTAGTCCCCACAGTTAACGATGTTTTATGTACCGCCCATGCGGAGTCTCACGCGCCGATAGTGATGATAGTTCAGATACAGACAGGGCATTAGAGCGGTGGAATGACGACAGTCTCTCAGTAGACAAGGGTGGAGGAGGCGGAGGTTGGGCTTCAGGGTATGGCAGATGAGCCAGTCCCCCCACGCCCACTCGAATAGAGGGGAGGAGTAATGTAGACACACTGAAAATTAAAATGTATTTGAATTTGTCATTTAACCATTTCTTAGATTGTAGTCTAGAATACATGTAGCTCTGTGTGTATGGAATTTGTAGCCTGTGTCTGCAGATTTCACCCAGCATTTGATGTTAATTAATGAAGTGTTTAGATATCTCTGGGTTGTATGCGTTTTGGCACAAAGTTGTATATGCAAGCTGCTCCAGGATACTGATGACCTACGACCCCCCAAAAGCCATAAAATCATTGGGCATAAACAGGCATAGGTTACATGTCGGTCACAGAAGAAGCGCTAGTCGAGTGATGCCGCCATCTCGGTGGCGATAGTAAGTCAATCAAGTGTCCACCCACCTCATTATATTTTCAGCCAGTAAAAGAGTAGGCAAAATTTGAGAGAGGGAGGGGAATCCTGGACAGAGTTTTTGGGGTACTATAAAAGCACTCTGACCAGACTCAAATCTGTGTTCATAGCCTGGGGTTCAATTTCTGATTGAGCTGTGTCCATTCTTCTTTCTCCAACCCCTTGGATCTGAAAGCTGAAACATCTGTAAGTGTGAATTCTTTCTAGCTATTTATCCTTTTTATTTTTCATACACTGTATTGATGGGTATGTCAGTCTCATTGTTATCATATTTAGTTTATGTAAGCATTGTACTAAATATTCATATTAAAGTTGGCCTCTAATACGGTTGGTTTTGTTGGTTGTTGCACGGATCCATTTCCTTGAAGGAGTGTATTTTCTGTTTGTAGCTGCTGGAGAGCAGTGATGTTGACCTGTGGCATTTTTTTTTATGTGTTTTTTAGAATATCTGTTAGGAATCAGATTCCTTCCGGCTGAAGTCCTTTTTGATTATTGAAGGAAGGTGGTGGGCAGCAGATATTTTTTGGGTGGTGGGATCTGTCTTGGATGCGGTTTATGATTGATTCGCTACTGATTGAGGCGGGAGCGCAAGTGGAGATAAATCTACCCCATTACAGTGGCCCCCAGTCACGTGCTGGTGAGTGTGTACGTGACAGTCTCCATTCTGCCGCCTAAGTCTTCTCCTCCCTTCTTTGCTCTTTCAATGACCTGTATTCACTTTACGGCCCCGTTCACACGGCTTATTTGCCGTCATTGGGCCGCAGTATTCAGCACGACGATTTACGCTTCAATACGGCCCAATCCGTCGGAGTATTGGGGTAATCCATGCATCATGGGAAAAACTGGAACCCGTCGTCCTCCCCGCTGGGCAAATCCGCCGCGGGGGGAAAAAAGTGAATGCACATTTTTTTACGGCGCGGACGGCCCCGAAAACAATGCTTTGTCTATGGGGGGGGAGCGGCCCCCCCCGCGTCCGGCCCGCCCCCGTCCCGCCCCGTATTCACGGGGGTTTTGTCGCTAAATACGGCGCACAAATCCCCCTAAAAAAAGGGCCGGGGAACAGGCCTAAGTCTCCCTTTCCGTCCACATAATTATAACTAAACCCTCCCCCTTTTTTCTGGGTTTTAGCAGCTATTATGCCTTCCCACGTATTTACGCCCATTCAGGATCATGGATCGCTAAAAAGCTTATGATTTAGAATGTAAATCTGCTTTCCCTCAGTCTCGTCAGCAGCACAGTGATGGGGATGTGTCCACGCTATAGACTGATAGGACAGATGGAATTTGTAATGAGTAGTATGTCACTGATCACGGCGCAGTCCTTGGCCTGGACCGCGGATGTGACTGTGCCCTGGTTTCTGTGACCACTGCGGCTCCCTGTGCGGGGCTCGTAGCGGCTCTGTCACTTGGTCCCGTACCTGCTGCTGAGGCTGTGCAGCATTACTTACCTGCCCGCAATCCTTCATGTCTCCGTCCTCTTTGGTGACGCATACAGTGCATGGATGTGCGCCCTCTAGAGGCGCGTGTGCGGCACTGCTTTGTATTTAAAGGGACAGTGTCCCAATTTCCTGTACCGTGACCTGTGACCCCTGGCTACTTAAAGAACTGCCCTTGCTCCAGGGTCAGTTCGTTGGTGTCCATCCTTAGAGCTTGACCTCTTTTTTCTGTAGCTTCTGCTGAATTAACCCTCATGTTACCAGTATTCCTGTGAACCTTGCGTTAACCCTGTGCTGTTCAGTGCACCTGTATCCCTGCTGTTCCTGACGTGTTACTTATCCACTACTGGCTGCTGTTATCTGCTGCTGTTTCAAGTCTCTTACCTGCCTGGGATTGCGTTACCTACCTATGGCTATACTCTCCTGTAACCTGTCACCTCTACCACTGTCCAGTGTCCTGTCCCGCACTTCGGCTATCACCATCTAAGCTCGCGGTTGCCCAGAGGATCCGCTATACCCAGCGTTTCTAACCACCTACGTTAGAAACCGTGACATAGTAAATGCTAAGAGTCATTTTTTTAAAGAGATTGTCCGATTCAAAAAGCATTGGATAATAAGCTGCCCATGCCAACCAAAATAAAAAAAAAGTCCGTACATTCTTCCACCCCTTCGTTCTAGTGCTGGGTTTCCCTGGTCTTCTCTTTACCTTTTCTTCCACACGAGACATCACCAATGTAGTCGCTGATTGGCTGCAGAGTTCAAATGCTACTTCCCTTACATCACCATTTGGAAGTGAGCAGCTCCAAACAGTGATTTAAATAGTAGCACGTGATCATTGCAGCCAATCAGCAACTGCAACAATGATGTCCCATTCGAAAGCAAAGGAAATGGAGGTGAGGAGGAGGGTGAGAAGCCGTATCACTGAGTACACAAAGGGTTAAAACGTAACCTTTACTATTACATGTAAAAAATAACCCCATCAAATTCACAAGGTAATATTTCATACATAAAACAGTACAAAAATACAAAAAGGTGGTCATCAATTGAAAGTCTATATTCAGATAGTGTCAACCAAAATACACTGGGATAGATATTCCTACTATGATCGCCTGGAAGACCCTACCTCTTATGTGGGGTGTTCGCCCCAAAAAGGGCGTCCCCACTCACGGTGGCGTGCCCTATTCAGCCCTATTTTACCCTATCAAGTAAACAATTCAAGATATGTATTAACACATATAGGCCATCAATACAAAAAGTGCACTTTTAGTAATTAAGTAGGGTACGGTAAATCAAAAGAGCCCTAAGCCCTGTGTTCCTGTGACTCATAACTAAGCACTGAAAGAGGATAATTATTTTCTATTGTGTAACCTCTTTGATTGCCTGAAGAGTTTTTTGTAAAAATTTAAAACCCTATTTAAGGAGTCTGAACTTCCACAAATCCTATATCAATAGGACAGAAAAAAACACACTGGAGTGGTGTTAGGTCTTATTTAAAATTGTCCCCATGGCAGGTTTTTTACAGACGGTTTTCGGTTTTGAAAGCTGTCTGTAAACCGGCTGTCAAACTTTATTACGGACCTCTATGGAAAAATCATGCAGCAGTCCCCAATGCATGGATTTTCCGCCAGATGGTTTTTTAAAGCATTGAACATGTTAATTCTTCCGCCCGGTTTTTGGCCGGAACTAAACCTGTTAATGCGAAGGGGGAGGGCTTTTCTCCGCAAACCGCAGAGAAAAATTGCACCCCTGCGGCCATGTAAATGGACCCAAAACAGGGCAAATACCGGTTGGATAATTCGACCGGCATTTGCTCTGTGCCGTGTAAACGGCCCCTAAGGGTTAAAGGGGTTGTCTCACTACAGAATTTGGCCACCTTTTCTGCTGGTTGCCAAGCAAAAATTTTGAAATAGAGGGGAGTGTTTCTCCTCCCTGCAGGGAGTATGTTCTCTCTCTGCAGACACGCCCCAACACTGTGTGCACATGATGATTCATTCTGTCTGAGGCAGGGGAATGGAGAGGTCCTAGAATAAGGCTATGTGCGCACAGCAAATGACAAAATGCTGTCCAAAATACGACAGCATTTTGATATTGCTGGACCGCGGCAGGACTACGGTTTGTGGCCCAGATGGTTTTCAGATTTGCCGTCGGCCCATTGCAATTGAATGTATGGGAATCCGCTGAAGATCTGCCTGAATCCTGCGGAATATCCAACTGTTTATGCAGCACAGGGTACTGTTGGATTCTCGGTGGCTTACAAATACTGAAACCGCTGAAAATCCGACAGTATTCCTGTGCTGTGTAGACATAGCCTAAGTAATCATTGGAAGTGAAAAGCTAAGTGTTACACTCGATAGTGTATCTAAAGGTCTCGCTCTCTACATACTTTGTATCTAGAATGGGCATTTGACATTCAGGACTCTGGGAAAGATGGGTGATTTTCTTTTTTCTGTCTCTCTCACATAGTGATATATCCTGCCAATTATTACTCCTCTGACCTCTACAGATCTGAAGAATATTGCTCCTCTAGCTCCTAGTAGATACATAGTGATATATTCTGCAGAATACATTTCTTACCTGTGTAGACCATCGCTGCTCTACCTCCTGATAGACACATAGGGCGCCACGTATGAGATTTGGCATTTGAACGCCAAATTTCATGCGCATTATAATAGCATTGAATGTGCCTGATTTATGAACCCGCTGTACAGCGGATAATAAATCAGGCGCATTCTAGCGCTAACACAACATTTCTGGCTCAGGTAAACCACTTTGAAAATGCTTTACCTGTTCCAGCAGTAAATCGCCTAAAATTGCCGTAGCGAAGCTATAAATCTATATCTTCGTATGGTTGTAGTTCGCCCCCCCCTACCGCGCGCCCCCCGAAATCAGGCATATCACAAAGTGTTGCTTGTGCTTTGTAATGCACCTGATAATGGCGTTCGGTAGGCTTTTCACTAATGCGAACGGGGCTTCGTCTGACGACTGGCTGAAAATACACTAGACTTCTGCCGCAGCTCAATTCATTCATGTCCCCCATAGTGCTCTATACTGCAGATTATCACACCACAGACCTCTGTAAAGATTTGTAAGTGTTTTACATGGGACTGCACATAACAATGAAATGGCTCTGCTGCAAAACTATTTACATGATCTTTTTATGACTGTTTTACATGGGAGTGCACGGAACAGTGAAATGGCTCTGCTGCACTATACTATACTATACACTTTATCTGTTTGTAGGTGTTTTATTTGGGATCTGCACATTCTCATTCACACATGGGACTGCTCAGCACAGTTGTGTTTTACATGGCACTGAGCAGAACAGTTGAGTTTTACATGGGACTATGCAGCTCTCTCACAAACTAGTTGTGTAGGGGACACACAGTTGTATTTTACATGGGTCTCTCTCTCTTTACCTATCTCCGATTACGACTCCCGACTCCCTCATACATGGCGCATGTTTAAGTGATAACTTTACTGCAGTAAAATGGTCACATCCAGCTTTTTATCACCTTATGATACAATCATCAAGCTATTTAGGTAGAACAGACACTGACAAGCAAAAGGGTAACAATGTTTTTAACTTTTGACTTTCAGGCTCCATATCTCACCATCCACTACAGCTTTGTACGTGAGACTCCCATCATTTTGTAGATAATCATCTTACCTATCTTATACATAAATGTGACTTGCAAGTATTTCGCCTCTGCTTAGTTTTGCAGATTCTTGTCATGTAACTGCATTGTTACTGTTTTGCTCCTAAAAATCAAAATGTTAACTTTTATTATTTTGCTTGTATTTGGTAAATCCACCTTTTGGATTTCAATACTGCCTGAATCCTTCTGGGCTCTGGATCAGATTCAAGCAGGTCCTGACCAAAATCTGATCCCAGGTCTCTTTTACTGCAGACTGGACTTGGGTACAAATACAGCTTATTCTTCAATTCTACCCACAAGTGTTTGGATTGGGTTGAGGTCTGGGGCCTGTGGAGGTCAATACAGCAACTCTACCTCATTACCATTGAACCATTCCTTCTCCAATCTTGATGCTTCGGGTCGTTGTCCTGCTGGAATACTATGTCGTCCTTCTCATTCCCATAGTACTCGAGTGTATGAAGTAACTCATCTTGTAGGACACTCACATAGAGCTCAGCATTGAGATCAACATAGATCCTGGTCAAGTATCCAACATCTATGGCTGTGAAACATCCCCATATCATCGGGCTTCCTCCACCGAACCTGACAGTTTCTTCATTTTCTCAATCCATTAGCCTCCTTTTCCCTTAATTCTTCCAAACCCATTTGCCCCATCAGAGCCCGGTCTATGGACTTTCATCTCTTCGCTCCAAATCACCCGTTTCCAATCTTCCATTTTTCGTATTTTTCTGTAAAATCTTTACCGCCGCTTCTTATGCTTCTTCACTTTTTTTGGGCCATCATTCCAGACCTGTGTAATGTGTGTTGCCTGGTGCTTGCATGGATGTCTGATCTCACTCTTACGAAGCCTGCGAGCCACCTCCACTGCTGTGTCTGTCACGTTAGAACTGATAGACCTTGTGATAAACGACTTGTTGACTTTGATATTTTGCTGTCAGGGCCTCACATGATGCAGTTTGGCAATTTTCTTGGCCGAGAGACGCTATCGTGGAGCTGGATGATGCTGCTTCTCTTTTCTTGGGAAAGCTTCTTCATGGCTGCTCGAACCAGTGACCTTTAGCTTGGGAATCAGCCTAATAACACACTGAGCTATTAGGGAATGTGAGAACACGTTGTAATTTGTAGTAACAAGAAGAAAAAGATTGTCCCACCAACAGGAGCAAAACAGTAACAATGCAGTTACATGACAAGAACCTGCATAATTAAGCATATGCTAAATAACTGCAGGTCAAAGTTATGTATGAGATAGCCATAATGATTATCCATAAAATGATGGGAGTCTCATGTTGAGAGCTGTAGTGGATGGTGAGATATGGAGCCTGAAAGTCAAAAGTTCAAAACATTGTTACCCTTTTGCTTGTCAGTGTAAAATATATTTATTGGATATGACTTTAGAGCACAAAAAAACTTTAAAAAAAAATTGAAAAATTAAAAAATGCTGAGTAAGTGGGAAAAAAAAGTTTTCAAAAAAAAAGCCCTGAATGTTTTGGTGGTTTATAAATTTTTTCTGAAAAAATGTTCGCCTTCATCAGACCTTTCTTGACGCCCTAAATTTGAGCTCTTATTTCCAGGTAGAAAGGGCCCTTTACATTAATTTTGAGTTGGGGAAAAGCGGTGCACATGTGAAAAACTCTCTAAAGGTATGTTCCACGGGTAATTGGGGGGGGTACATCCCCCCGAATTACCCCGGTTTTTAGGGTCGCGCCTGCTGGCACCTGGGTAGAATGGTTTCGTTCTCAAAAAATTTCGATTTGGTGACTTCCCGAATTTTTCCTCAAAATTTTTTTCTTGAATTCTTGGAATAAAACGCGTTAAAAAACAGCTATTTCCAGGCGCCAGACCCTGCATGGTGTGTGGTTGTGCTTGCTTAAATATGCAGGGGGGAAATTTGGGTTTGGTTTTCCATAAATGTTGTGTTTTAGTATGACCGCACAGGGTGCCGCGCTTTTGAATCGCTTCTATAAAATTCCCTGGGCACTTAAGGGAAAAAACTGCCCAAAAAAAACTAAAGGGGGAATGTACCCTGATAAAGTAATGGCAGGACAGTGGAAAAAAACAAGTGAGGGTCAGGTGGGCAAACATCGGAAGGTGTGGAAGTGACGGGGGCAGCCCAAAAGCAGCATGAGGTCGACAGTGGCAAAATGACATTTGGAGGTGGCAAAACGTAATGGGCCACAAGTGGCACAAGAACAGTGTGGGGGTTTACGGCGGCAGCAGCATAGGTCAGGCAGGGGCACATGCAGAGTCTGGAGGTGGACGGCGGGCAACCCACAGCAGCATGAGGTCGACGTGGACAATGAATTTTGGGAAAAGGTGGCAAAACGGAAAATAGGCCAATAGGGGCACAATGAGAGAGTGGGGTCACGGGGACAGCATGAGGTAAAGGCGTGGCCCAAAATTTGGACATTCGGAGGTGGAAAAAAAACAGGAGTAGGGCAAGAGGGGCACAATGACACAGCTGGAGGTCCGGCAGCGCACAAGAGGTAGGCAGTGGAAAAATGACATTCTTGGTGGCAAAACTGGATTGGCCACAGGTGGCACAATCAGAGAGTGGAGGTGACGGCGGGCGCGCTTGAGGTGGGGCAGGGGGCACATTACGTTCTGGAGGTGGCAAAAAACTGGAGTAGGCCACAGGGTGGCACAATGAAGAGTGGGGAGGGAGGCGGCAGAAACGCGCATGAGGTCAGACAGGGGCCAAGACATTCTGGAGGTGGAAAAAAAGTGGTAGGCCACGAGGGCACAATGAACAGTGTGGAGGTTACGCAGCAGCCACAGCACCCAGATGAGGTCAAAAAATGGCACAATGAATTCTGGAGGTGGAAAAAAACTGGAGTAGGCCACGGAGTGGAAAAGGGGACCAGTGTGGTGTCACGGCACCAGCAAAAGCGCATGGGTCAGGGGGCCAAAATTGCAGAGTGTGGGGGTGGGTGGGAATCCCCGTCCCTGGTAAAGTGGTTGGTGGCAGGGGGAAAAGAAACTTCACAGATGTGGGGGCTTCAGGCGGGTGGCGGCATCAGAATAGGGGCTGTGCAGGTATTTTGAACCCGACTCATTTTCACAGTTTGGGTGAGGCGTCATGGCTGATTAGTCTGACGCCTAAGGCATTGGGTGTGTGGAAACCCCGGGCCCGATCCCACCCCCTGATCATCTTGACAAAGGTCAGTTTCCCTTTTCCCCCAAACAAGCGGGTTCTTTTGGGGTAACGAGGGCCCCCCGCCGACAAACACCCGCTTGATGCCACACTACTGGGGGCAGGCAGCTTCTCCCTGCAAAACCTGCAAGTTCGGCCACACACCGTTTGGACTCCCGTAGTCCAGGGTCTTCTAACTGGGGGGGCAAGTGCTGCCCAAAGTAGGCCCCCCTTTTGGGTTAGGGATGTCCAGGCCCTGCTGAGTGTTTTGGGTGACTCCCCTCCCAATAGGGGGTAAAGGGAAAAGTGTCATAGGACTCCAGCTTAGGTTGCTGCTGTGGAGTGGTATGCTCCACCCCCCCCCCTTCCCCCCGGCAGCCGGGGCAGTAGTAGTGAGCGCTAAGAACCCCCCGGTCGCCCTGTCAGAGGGGGGACGATCCCGAAAAAGGGCAGCCAACGGGATATGGGGAAAATTTCCCTATAGCATTTGGGTTTTTGTCCTCCCTTCAGAGCGGGGGGAAAAAAGGCCCCATTTTGGCCCGGAAAGCGAGGGTCCAATAGGGTGGGGGAAGCCAGAATCATCCCTCTCCCAGTGTGACTTTCGGCTGCATACCCAGGAAAATAGCATGCTGGGGGGCCATCTGCACAAGTGACTCCGAGGGGCCCCCCCCCTCCATCTCCCCTATTACTGCCCGGGGCTTGGGGTCATCTGCCTGTCTTCCTATCTCCCTCTACCTCCCCCAGCTGCCCTGCTCCTCCCCTTTGTCACCTGGGTAGAAAATCCATCATTTCACCCGACAATGCTTCGTCCAAAGTCCTCCTCCTCCTTATCCTCCCCTTTCGTCCCCACCGGACTCATGTGGGGAGATGTATCGCCCCGTTCCAGCCCCCGCCCCAGACAGTTTTTCGCATTTTGTTCCAGGAAAAAGAAACAGTGGAATGATGTTATTCATTCGTAGTCCTGGGATACAAATAACGTCGCCCCTCAAATGGCCTCAACAAACGGAGGTGTCACCCTGGCTGCCACTGGCTAACATCAAAGTTACAAGGGGAGTACTCCTGTCCGCCTGGGTCATCAAAAATGTTAATGGGGGTTTCTCTGTTCATAAGTCGGTCCAAAAAGTGCGGGGTGGTTTTTCCCAAGGGTGGAAACATCGCATATCAGCGTGTGTTGGGGGAGGGGGTTCTGCCCTGCAACTTTAAGGAGGGTGTTTCCCGGGTTTTTAAAATTTGGTTGAAGTGCTGCAAGTTTCCCGGCCCTTTTTAGAAAATTTTGAAGATGGTGAAAAAACTTCAGGAACCTTTTCACAAAGATTGAAAATGGCCTCATGCGGGGTTGGGCCTCCCTCCTCGGTGCGGCGGACACCATGTTTCCCCTTGTCCGTCACCATGGTTCGATTTGCAGTTGGCGCGGAGAAAAACCACAATCGATTTCTTGCTTGTGGGGGGGAGTGGTGGAGGTGGTGGAGGAGGAGGAGGCGGACATTGGCGCAGGAGCCAGTTTGACAACGTGGAGGAGAAAATGGCGTTCCTGTCAAGTTGTTGGTGTGTGGGCAGGAAGCACATTACCCAATGGCTATTAAAGGAAAATGTACTGGCCCTGACCTTTGGGTTTTTTAGCTCCCGACGCCGCGCTGCAGTGCACCCTTTAAACAAACCGATAAGTAAGGACTGGCCCACCTTTCTGTTCTACATATTTATGAAGTTGGTAGCCTTTTTGGAAAAGAATTACGGTTGGGGAATCTCCATTTGGCTCGGCACAAGCCATTAGTTCTTGAAAGGTGCAGAGTCCACCCTTTGGAAAGGGGGGATGCAGTACCAACAAATTGGACAGGAGCAGGTCAGCTGCTGCCCTTGGATGGTTGGACGCACACGTTGTTCTTTGCAATAGCCCCGCTGAACGCTGTGGGGCTATGAGTAGCGAGGAGAGGGATCTGGACCGGGAGTGTGGTAAAGAGAAACGCTTCCTTTTTTGGGAAAGGGGGGTGGAGCCTTGACTGGATGCAATGGCATGCGTGCCCCTGGCGCTCTGCGGCGGCAGGTGGACCACCACATCTGGCCAGTTTCTCCCAGGCCACGGATGGGACACTGAAAATGTTGACGAGGCTGTGGGCCAAAGTTGCTCCTGGGCCCCGCTTCACTTTCTGCCCACGATTCTACATATACCCTATTCGGCTCCTCCCGGTGTCTTTGCAAAAACTGCCACAACCCCCCCGGACTGATTTTCCGCCAACGCTCCCATTTAGTGACTACTGCCCCTGCGCCCGCTGAGCCCCTGTGCCGCTCTTTCTTTGACCTGCGCAGTGGGGGTTTTTTACCCCTGGCCACTTGGCTCCCGACCTCACACTGTGTCCCGTGATCCGGCACAAACTACTTGCTGGCTGCCCGTGCTGACGCGCAAGCTGACGCCCTCTTTCCTGAGATGATTTGAAAACCCCTTGCTTCAACCCGGCTCCCCAAGTGCGGTCGGCTAATTTATCATCACTTTGTGTTTCATCGTCATGCTGCCTTATCCCGGTTTGGATACAGAGCCTGACCCCTCTCAAAAATGGGCCTCCCCTGCCCCTCTACATCTATACTTTCCGCCCAGCAAGAAGCGGGGATATTGGCCCATTTCTTCGCTGCCAAGCAGCTGTGACTGCCCCCCTCAAATTGTTCGTCCTCGGTATATGTGGCGCTGAGCCCAGACCACATAGTAGATCTTGGGGTGAGGGAAAGGATGGGACGAGGGGGTTGAGGGCAGGTGAGGGCCGCAGACCGCTCCCGGGGGCCATCCAAATAATGGTTGTGTCTGCGTTCCACCGACTCTTGGCTGGGGTTTCAGATGTATCTGGGAGGAAGTGGATGACCTTAGTACCAATCAAGAACCCCTTGGGGTTGTGGTCAGCACACGGCCCAAAATGACAGCGGCAGTTGTGGCCTCACTGGTAAAACCCTGCTGCGGTCCCCCTTTCTGTGCTGGACCCGGGCTGAATGTTTGTGCCTGCCCTCGAGGTAAGGCCTGCCACTCTCTGTCTGACATATGTTTTTTTAAAATGTCAGCACTGTTTTTATGAAGATATTGTATTTGATAAATACACACCCTGTATTTGACTCCAAATGAACCCACTAAGAAGCTTGGGTAACTCTTGGATATAAATTGCGCTCCACAAATGGCCAGGAAAAATTTACTTGTATGTGTCGTTTAAAAACACTGTATATTTTACTGAATATAAAAGTACAAACAGGCTTAATTAACCTTCGGATATGAATTATTATACAGGCAAAATTGCTTCTTTGGCGGTGAAAAAGATGGTTTCTTTTAGTGACCACAACAGCAGGACAACGCTTAATTAACCCCTGGATGTAAATTGCGCAAAAGAATTGAGCAACCAAAAACTACCAGCTCTGTAGCGTGTTACAATGGCGTGTATTGTACGCTACACAACAAGAGAAAAACTTGTAATTATCCTTCAGTTATGAATTATGCTACAGGAAAAATTTATTTTTTGCGGTGAAAAAGACGGTTTCTTTTAGTCACCACAACAGCAGAACAACGCTTAATTAACCCCGGGATGTAAATTGCGCAAAAGAATTGAGCAACCAAAAATTAAGTGGTATTTGTATTGTAAAAACGCTGTTTTTTTAAATGAATACAACAGGAACAGGCTTAGATCACCCTTGGATATTCAATGTGCTGTGAGCAGATAGCATTAAAATGTATATGCAGCTGCACTGGACGCACACTGGACTTCAGATCCAATACCCCGAAAAATCAGAAATAGAACGTTAAGAGAAGCAGTTTCTGAGACAAGCTGAGACACCCCACAAAAATCGCTGTATAAAAATGAGTTCTTTAGTAAAAGATATCATCAACAGCCGCGGCAGCACCTTCCCTAATCAGTACAGAGAGAGGAGTGTGAGCTCCCAGCGTCGCGCCCTGACTTATATAGTGCGGTGACGTCACAGAATCCCGCCGGTGTCTGACTGGCTTCACCTCTGCACATGCAGGCTATGCCCTTCTTCCTCCCAGAGGATGCGTGAATGTTGGTCCTATAACAGTGACAAAACATAATGACCTTTTTATTTAAGGCTCCCACATTTACTTTGAGGCTTCTGTTTTTAAAATTAAGACACAATCATCTGCTGAATCCATTTTATAACTTAATACAGAATACAACGCGGTCTGTCAAGGTTTCCACCATTTTGATGGCATGAATAGTGATGTATGCCGCACTATTCTTTCTGTTGTAAGTAAAGAAACTGCAAATAGTAGTCACAACTCCAACAGACAATCTGTACATATGCTTGATGATATCTTTGATTTAGAATCTGATTATATATATATGGAGTAGCTAAAAAACTAGCTAGCTAGATAACCCTAAAACATATAATATATAAATGACATGTGACAGATAATTATATACTAGTAAAAACCTATATTCTTTACTCTAGAACCGCTGTTGCTGTGTCTGTTGGATCACGGATGAACACTGGATCCTATTTGATTGAATTAATACTTGAAGACTTTCCAAAGAACGACATTTACCTCACATACAACGTGGAAAATAATTTACAAATTGGGCCCTATGCCGTAATGGACGGAACTCCCAAAGGTTTCCCCAAAAAATTTACTGGGATGATACTAAAATCAGGCGTACATTTTGTAACACACTTTTGAAAGCCCCAGTAACCCCTTACCCTTTTGAAGGTGACAGTAGCTTAGGTCATTATAGAGCTCTATACCCTGAAACTACTGGAGAGATGACCTCAGACTTTGCAGAAGCTAGTGGAGAGATGGGCTCAGGCTTTGCAGAAACTACTAGAGAGAAGACCTCAATTTGCAGAAACTACTAGAGAAAAGACCTCAACTTTGCAAAAAATACTAGAGAGAAGCCCTAGATTTTTCAGAAACTACTAGGATGGGTCGGGCTTTGCGAAATACTAAACATGTTCTGATCACCTGTGCACCCCACAAAAACAACAAAAATTCCCTGAGCGGGGATTTCTTGCAGTTTTTAGGGGAGGTAAGAATAAGGGTTATCCACATGGTTTGGTGGTACTGGTTGAATATATACAATTCCATTGCTACACTTCCTCTGTGTGCAATAAGAGATTTCATCTGAAGTATTGCTTCCGGGTTTTAAAATATATGCCCACAGAAAACTTTTGGTAATACAGAGGGCCTCATGATGAAAAGGGTTAGTCGAAAGGGATTTTTTTTCCCCCATAGCAACCAAGCTCCCTTTTTTTTTCAGACACTATATTAAATTAAGGGGATGCGATTGGTTGAACAAAGAAAGTTTTAAACCCCTAGAGGGTTTTTTCATACCGCCCCCCAGGTGTCTAGGTGTCCACAATATAGTTTTTTTAAGGACTCTTTGCCAAAGGGGAGAAAAATGAGGTTGATGTAATTTGCACAACCCCTTGTAATTTTGGGCCTTGACCAAAGCATCTAAACTACAAAAAAATGAAACCCCTTTAAAGGGAAAACCCTAAAAATTAGTTGCCAAAGGGGGTCTTCTAGAAAAAGGTCTTTCAAAAAAGGCCCGTATACTGGAATAGTGGAGTGAACATGGATGGATAAATTACAGTAAAACAATGTTAACATATGGTTCTAAAAGACTGGAATCCAAAACGTCATCTTTTTGGGTGTCAATCTGAAAATCATACGATCACTAACCATACAATGGTAAGGGATTCAAGCCATGCCGTTTTGTTCATCTGCAGACAGCTGTTTCAGGGTGTTTGCCCCTCCAGTGCAGATAGGAAATTAAATAAAAAAGGGAGAATTCTACCGGGTTTGTTAACATTAATAAAAATTACATTGTGTTCCCCTTTTTTTTACCGGCTTCTGCTTTCATCCCGCCCTTTTTCCACGCACCCCCTCCTTTACCTTTGGGAATTATAGCCAAAATTTATTCCTCCGACTCCACGTCAGGGAGAAGGTGCCCCAATGTGGGAGTGTATTCCACCCCTTTATCCGCTCAAGCAGCTATGAAGGTAAGACATATACACTGCAATGACACCCCATTCAGCAATAAAAAATTCCCCATAAAGGGATTGTAAAAAAGGGAAAACATGGCAAATCTAAAACACGCCACCCCTGTCCATGGTTGTGCTTGTACTGAAGTCAGCTCCATAAGAAAAATGGAGTAAAACTGCAATACCACATAAAACCCTTAGACAATTTGGGGCACTGTTTTGGGGGAAAGCATGGTGGTTTTTTTATGTTTTAAAATTTTTTCAATGTGGGCTCAATGTGGTTTTTCCCCCCTAAAAAAAAAGTTTTTATACTGTCTGTAATTGGTTGGGGTTTTTAATCCCACTTGTGGTGTTTTTTTTCCTGGCTGGAGCACAAAGGGGTTGCTTGCACTCACGTGCCCAGGTTTCAATTTTTGGGCCTTCCACTCAGAGGCTGGAAGGTTTTATTACTCCAGATGTGGCCAGGTTTCTATTAAGGAAAAATCTGGTAATGGGCAAGCCCGTCTAAAAAATCCCGGGGCAAGAGGCCCCTACAAGCATAGTGGCCCATTTAATCTATGTGCGGATCAGAATTTTAAGGGGGTTTTTCTCACTACATTGATTATTTGAAATGTGAGACGGGTAATTAAAGACATTTTCCCAAATACCTTGGTTTTTTGATTTACCTTGGGTCATAGATAAGAGAGATTTTATGCTCTGGTGCACACAAGTTCTCTGGTTAGAATCCATATCTACCCCCTGATTAGACAGAGAGCAGGGAGTGACATCACTATGGTCGGAACTCATTCCAAGAAGGTATTTTCTCTAAAAAGATTCAGCCACCTTGAAAATTTTTTCCTTTTGCCACATTTCAGGTTCAAACAAAAAAAATAACAAATTTTTAAATTTTTTGGGGAAGAATCAAAACAAGTAGACACAAGTGAAGTGGAACGAAATTTATTGGATATTTTAATTTTGTAAAAAAACATAAAACATGGGCTTAGGGGGTAGGTGGGGGATGCGTATACCCGGGGGCCCGGGTGGTGAAGGGAAACCGGCAGTTTTGGTGTCGTAACACTATGTTACGACACATTTTTTAGTGTAGCGGGGTTTAGTCCTTTGCTGTTTTGGTGTTCCCGGAGGGTAAAGCAGGTGTTTTTTCTGTTCAGCCTAAAGTTAAGGTGGTTTTGTTTTCTGTTGCAATTTTTAAAAAAAACCCAGGCAGCACCTGAACTGGACTGTTCCCGTGTCACTGTCCTGTCTTTGGGGCCTGCTGCCCACCTGATGCTAAAATCCCCAGTTTTATGGTTTATATATGTATGTTGTTTATTGCAAAATTTATCTATTCATATGTAATATTGTTTTGCAGTGTTCAGATTTCAAGGTCACGGGGCCCCCCGGCGTAACCAAAAAATTTAAAAGAAAATTCGCTCCTACAGGACATATGGTGAATGGACCCCACCGAAAACAGTGTTGGAGCCTGTACCTTTCTGCTTTTAGCAGAAAACCTCCAATGGGGCAGTACCGTTTGTGAATTAAGGCTAAATTACACATGGTTAACAGCGATTTGCTTTCATTAAAGGGTTGTTTGCTTTAAAGAATTACATTTAAATAGGGGCCCGGGATAGTAAAAAAGGGGAAAAAAGGATACTTACCTCCCCGTCCCCAAGTGCCCCCTGGAACTCATCCACTTCACTTCCAGGTTTCCTCCATACACCAGGAGAGACTCTCCCCCCATTCATCACTATTGACCTCCCTCTGTTTTGGGCGAAAAAAATGGAAAAAAGGGAACAGATGCCAAAGGGGCTCGGGGCAGAGGGGGGGGGGAAAAAACCCGGGGAATATCATTTTTTTGCCACCCTGAGCCAATTTAAACATATTAAACTACTTTAAGAGGGTTTTATATTTTTGAAATGGTTTCAAATAAGGGGACGTGAAAACAAGTAACTTTTAATTTGATGTCATTGCAAAACTGGCCCTTTTTCACGGATCCCTTATCTTCTGTTTCTGTTTATACTGATTCCAGTGCTGGGGCGGGTCCCCCCCTCTTGCATTTCATAGCTGAGAGTCTTTACATTCTGTTCAGCCCCCGGGCACTTTAGCTTGAATTTTCCCTTTCACTCAAAGAAGGGATCGCACATTTTCACTCTACACAGCCCCAAAGAAAAGAAAATTTCACTGCAGGGCTTCTATAATCAAAAACAGCACAATTTTGTGTCGATCCTCCTCCCTGCATGAAGGGAGATCTGTTTCCGTTCATGGAAAAACTGGATTCACAGTGCTCAGTTAGATTGAAGCAGCCCGTGGTAAGTTACAGCTTTACAAAAAAAGACTGCATGGGGAGAGACACGTGACATGTGGACCACTTCTAGAGTGGAGCGAAGTATATAATCAGCCCAAATAAAGAAGCGTTACTCCCCTTTAAGTACAAGGTTTTTGTTCCTCTTTGTACCTTCCCCTTTGACTTTTGCGTTGCGGTAACTTTTTGCTTTTTTACACTCTGCTCTGCAGCCACCCAAAGTGTGGACCCCAAATTCAGAGCCTAAACTTCATTGTAAAAATGATAACATAGTCAATTTAAATTGGCAAAAACATTTTTTTTTTAAAAATATTTAATATATTATTTATCCACACTATTTACATAATATATATAATAATATTTTAAATGTTAATATATAAATGTGTGTGTGTGTGTATATATATATATATATATATATATATATAATATATATATATATATATAATTTTAAAATTTATATATATATTATTAAAAATTTTAATATATATAGTGCAAACCCTTTTTGACCTAAGTTTCACAACATTTTACGTGATGTATCAAGCAAAACTTAAATTATCTCATTTATCCCTACAGGTTAACAGTCTGAAATTTGTGTCATTGCAGTGTGGGGCCAGAAAAATTTTGGGATATTTTTTATATTATGTCTTATAATAATAAAGACAATTGCATTACGTTCTGTTCACAGTAACATCATAGCTTCTATAAAGTCATGACAATGTTTTAGAAGCCACTGTTTTCAATGGAAACCTTCTTTATGATCCCTATATGACAGAAAACATGGAAACAAGTAGCCACGAACTGCAGGCGGCCCCTGTGCAAGAACCTTTGCGCTTCCATAGCTCATCATGGAGCACTACCGTTATGCCGCTATATAAATCCATTTCCAGCAACAAATAACTGGAGACCTTATGAATCTAAAATGTTATATATCAATTACAAAGAGCTATCCTTATCCTAATTCTTACCTTACCAACAGAAAGCAATAACTGAATAGTAAATATGACACAATACAATGATTCCTCAACATATAATATTAATTGGTTCCAAGATGACCATTGTATGTTGAAATCATAACTCTATGAAAAACTTATAATTGGTTCTGAAGCCCCAAAATGTGACCAATACAATGCAACATGAAGATGAAAGAAAATGAAGCAGATACTTATCCAGATAAAGCACGTCCTTCCATGTAACATAAAGAGCTGCTGAAAGCTGAAAATCACTTTGTATGAGAAGGACAGGAGCTTCTGTGGGTCATGTACTTTATACACAATGGACCAGAAAAAAAGAAAGGGACCTTCACCTGGTGCCCAAAAGAGCTGCTCATCCTGGCACATATAAGAGCAGACAGGACATGTAGTACCGCACTGTACTGTAGAGAGGCATTACTATCCCAACAATCACGCCATGCACCTCACTAATACATGTAAGAGCAGTACAGGACATGTAGTACCGCATTGACGTAAGGGGGTTACTAGACCCCCAATAACTGCATGCCCCTCACTAAAATGTAAGAGCAGTACAGGACATGATTACCACACGTACTGTAGAGAGGCCCCTCTAACCACCAATCACTGCATGTCCCTCACTGATACATGTAAGACATTACAGGACTGTAGTACCGCACTGTACTGTAGAGAGACGCTACTGACCCCAATCACTGCATGCACCTCACTAATACATATAAGACATAAGGACATGTAGTACCGCATTGTAGAGAGGGGTGCTATGCCCACCAATCACTCATGAAACCCACTAATACATTTTAAGGCAGTACGGGACATGAAAACCGACTGTACTTAGAAGGCGCAAACTAACCAACAATCACGCATGCCCTTCACTAAACTGTAAGAGCATCGGGGACATGTAGTACCACATTGTATGTAGAGGCGCTACTAACACCAATCTCTGCATGCACCTCAAAAATACATTAAGGCGTACGGCTTAGTCCCAATTGTACTGTAAGGGGGCGCTCTAGCCGCCAATCATGCATGCACCCACTAATACTGTAAGAGCAGTACAGGAATGTAGATTTGAAATACTGAGAGTGGCACTACCAACTTGCTAGTCACTGCATGCACCTCACTACAGAGGTTTTACAAGTTTAGTGTTAATGATAATTGGATGGATCAGTGTCTGGGACATTGTAAGTTAAAACCACACTCAGCCAAGGTTTTTCTTCCTTTCCTTGGCAATTTTTCTCCCACCGGTTACCCGGCGGAGCTTAGGCCCAGGGGCTCCCGAGTAAGGGCTGGGGTACAAATACCCTGTAAGCGTTTATGAGTGTTGTGCTTCTATATTACTACACAACACCCAAAGGGAAATTTACCTTCTGTTTTATTCATCAACATTTCAAATAACACTATTATGCGCCCCCTCTTCCTTTTTTTTTTCTGTTTGAAAAAAAACCCACTCAGGGCCCGTTCCAGGGCGGGCAGGGGGGGCGGCTCTGCCACCCGGGGGGCGCGCGACCGCCCACCCTGCCCCTTGAGGATCCCCCCTGACTCTGCGCGACTTTTTTTATAACAGTCCGCAGAGCCAGCAGCCCCGGTACAAGGAGGAGGGGGGACGGATCGTTCCCGCCTGCCTCCCCCCTCTATGTATCACGCTCACTGACCCGATACACACACAGCGCCCCAAGGGGGCAACAGCCTCACCGCCCCCCTGTGACGCTCGTTTCCCCTCAGCTGGCACTCTCCCCGAGGAGATACTGGGAGCTGCGTGCGCCCCCACACTGGGCCCGCAGCTCCCCCCTGCTGAGCACTCCGGACCGGGGCGCAGGAACCGGTGAGTATTTTTTTGTTTTTTTATACTTTCTTACAGGGGCATCACTGGCTACAATGGGGGGACATGGCTTTCAGGGGGGCATCATGGCTACAGGGGGGGGATCACGGCTACATGGGGGGGATCACTGGGTACAGGGGGGGGATCACTGGCTCTGGGGGCATCACGGCTACAAGGGGGGGCACTTGGGACAGGGGGGGCACACTGGCTAAAAGGGGGGCTCACTGGCTACTGGGGGGCATCATGGCTACAATGGGGGGCACACTGGCCACAGGGGGGATCATGGCCCGGAGGGGGTCACTGGGTACAGGGGGGGCATCACTGGTACAATGGGGGGCACACTGTACAAGGGGGGGGACACTAGGGTACAATGGGGGGATCCCGGCTACAGGGGGCATCATTGGGCTACAGGGGGGGCATACGGCTACAGGGGGGGGCATCACTGGTACAATGGGGGGACCTGGCTACAAGGGGGGGGGACACTGACTACTGGGGAACATCACGGCTCAGGGGGGGTATCACTGGCTACAAGGGGGGTCCGGCTACAAATGGGGGACATGGTACAGGGGGGGGCTCACTGGGTATAAGGGGGCACACGGCTACAAGGGGGGCCCGGCCACAAAGGGGCGACACTGGCTAAATGGGGGCACACTGGGGTTTAAAGGGGGCATCCGGCACAATGGGGATCACTGGCTACGGGGGGGGCATCACGGCTACAATGGGGGCACACTGGCTACAAGGGGGGGACACTGGCTACAATGGGGGCATCACTGTCCCGGGGGCATATTGGGTAAGGGGCATCACTGCTACAATGGGGGGCAACGGGGTACAGGGGAGCATCACGGCTACAGGGTGGGAATCACTGGGTACAATGGGGGCAATGGGTACAAGGGGGGGACACGGACAGGGGGGGGACACTGGCTCAGGGGGGCAAACACGGTACAATAGGGGCCTCACTGGCTACAATGGGTAAAAGAGGGAACACTGGTACAGGGGGGCATCACTGGGACGGGGGGCTCACTGGTACAAGGGGGGGATCACTGGGTTCAGGGGGCACCTGCTACAGGGGGATTCGATAACAGGGGGGAAACAAGGCTAAGGGGGTACAATGGCACAGGGGGGCATCACGGCTACAGGGGGCTACTACCTGGGTAAGGGGGCTACTACTGGGGACAGGGGTATTCATGGCTACCATATGAGGTGCTATAGAGGGGATTTGTATAGAGATAGGAATTGGTTGGGGAAATGCTGAAAAGTGAGGGGGTCTTAAGATATTTGTTTTGTAAATTTTACAGTGAAGAGTCGGGAGAGTCAATGGTGTCGGGACAATGGAAAAAAGAAAAGAAAAGAACAAATCTTCAGAAAACGCTCCTGTGAGTACTAGATGTCTTTATGAATTCTTATATGTCTGCAGGCCTGTGTTCAGCAGGTATTCAAACCCCTGTATGGCCTGATGCTGGTAATATTTTGGGGAAGTATAATGGTTTGTATTCATTTAAAGGTCAGTTTGTATTATTCAGTCACTATGTGGTGGTTATAAAGTGGTCACGGGGTTTTCTGATTTTGGTCACTATGGGTGATATGTGGTCATGGGGTGGTGGTATTATTCGGCCCCGTGTTCGTGATATGGGTCTTAGTGGTTTGGGATTTTGGTGTAGCAGTGTTATTTGGAATGTAGATATTATGTAGTAGTTTTATATGTTGCAGATTGTGGAAAACTTTTTGTATATTTTGGCTTTTTTGAGGGGATGCACTGTGTTTCTTAGGACTTATGTTACATGGGGGGGGGGGGGCGAAATTTTCCCCCTTTACCTGAGGAAAATTTTGCCAGGAATGGCCCTGACCACACTCCATATACAATGTTCTAGGAGATACCATTGTATGTTGAAAATATTGTCTCCTGAGGCCACTGTCACTTAAGGGATTACTGTATACCGACCCATACGATTAGAGTTATACAAGTCAATTCCAAAAGACAAAATGTAAAAATTATTGTCAGTTATACAAGTCAAAAAATGGCATGATATTACTAGCTAGAAAAAGTCAAAGTTCCTGCAAGCTAAAAAAAAAAGACCAAATGGAAAGATTCCTACACATTTCCCCTCTGAGTAAAGCAGGTTCATCAGGGAAGAAAGTTATTATATACATGCATTCGTTTAATTTCAGGTAAGGAAAAAGGCAATATACATGAAACAGTAATATAAAGTTAATATATAGTCCACTGTTCAAACAGATATCAGACTGACAGAAACATGCTAGATTGCTAATATTCAAAGCTAGAAGTCGCAAAATCAGATACAGGTTAATTTGCTATACAAAACATACTTATGCTTTGATAGTAAAGTATCTCAATGTCAATAAAGTATGAGGTTATGATTAAAGGGATTTTACCACGAGGTAAAATCCTCTTCAATGGTCGCTCGGAACTGTGAGCCGACTGTACATGTGAATGAGGAGAGCGGCACATACATTTGACTACATATGAAAGCCTCCATACAAGTGAATAGAGAGAACGGTTGCATGCGCCGCTTTCCACATTCACATACATGGCCAACTCACAGTTTAGCTAGCGACTAGTGTAGGGGATTTTACTTTGTGGTAAAACCCCTTAGGCTACGTGCACGCTGTAATTGTAAAATACCGTTGCATTCTGTTATAGAAACCGTCAAGTATTTTACAATTGGGTTTAGTTTTTTTCGCATTTTTTCGAGTGGCTTTTGCAGTCGGTTTTTGGATTTCACCCTTCCCATTAGCACCGAACTGTGCTATAATCTACTGTTTTTAAATGAAATACGATGGATTATAGAACATGTTCTAAGTTTTTTGAACGGATTTCGGATCTGAAATCCCACCTCAGAAAATCCCAGCTGTGAAGACTCCAGTTCTGATTTTCTATTGATGTATATGGTAATTACTTTCAGTAGGATATTTGTGGATTCTAAATATCAAATCTGCTTAAAAACCCATCAGTAAATCAATGCAGTGTAGACATAGCCTTTAAGTAACCAAATGTAACAATGTCAGAGGATCAGAAAATCAATGGATCAATTCTAGTAAATTTGAGTGCAATTCTCTGCTTCTTCCACCACCTTGTGGTTTATAGCTTTTTTTCTGATCCCCTGACACTGCTTTATTTACTAGTAGTTACTTATGACTTTATACTTTATTAGCGTTCATTCATTATTTTTAATTGGTCTATTAAACGTTATATCCTAGATTCATAAGGTCTCCAGTTATTTGTCTCTGGGAATGTTATACAGTTTTGGATGACCTATATCCTTCATTTGCTTTCTTCCTTTCCACTTCATCATAAACTAGTTGATGTGTTCAGTCTGTATCAATCCACCAGTGTTTTTGAGCTATTAAATTTCAAGGCAAAACAGGACATTTTTGGCCTATGAAATATCTGCAGATGTTTAATGTTCGTGATTAAGGATGAGCGATACTATCGACAAAAGTTGAAATCGGCACGGTTTTTACGTTTATCGGAATTTCCTGATGACGCGATAATTTCTGTGAAAATCTTAAAGATAATCTTTATCACGTTTACAATCGCGCCTTTTGCCGCACAGCCAATCAGAGAAGAGCATAGAGCAGGGTGAGCTGGGTGTCCGACGTCATGATTGGGCGGTGTATGGATCTCATTGGCTGCAAAAATCACATGACTTCGTTTTATGTATGTGACTCCATTTCCTGTTCAACATCATTTCTCACTGATCTCGCTACAGAGCAACACATCTGACTGCCTGTCCCAATAGCTGTTGTCACAGCTCAGAGAGGCAGTCTACTTTTATACAGAAAACCATCCTTGTAGTTGTGAAGCTTAGGATATAGTTAGATTAGAGAATTTAAGTTCTGATTTAGTTAGAGAGAGATTTATAAAGAAATCTAGTGCTGTGTGCAGCCGAGGTGGGTGGCGAAAAGGAGGGTGTATATTGTGCGGCCTAGTCTGTCCTGTCCTGAACTCACATGTAAAAAGCATTTTTTTTAACACTTTGTCCCTTTTGTTTTTGCTTTTTTATTGGTGTCTGTGCATCCCATTTTTTTGCCAATAACCCCCTTGTACGCATATTGTTTTACAGATATTTCATTTTAACTGCCGCCTGTTGTCAGTGGTGAAAAAACCGCCATATGTAATCCATATAACTGTTCAATACTTCTATTTCACTCAGTGCGTCTCAGTTTGGCGCTAATTGTGCACTTGTACGATAGTTTGTTGAAAACTATCAATTGCTAGTCCTAATGGGCAGTTGTAAATTTCAGGGACTGAAGGAAGAACACTGTTTATTTGGTGTTACGGTTCTTCCACCAGACCGCATTTCACAGATATTTGATAGAAACAATTCTGTTTCTAATCCTAGTTGGCTTTGGAAATTAGAGGGATTTAAGAATACCTGTGAGTTGCCATCTTTGCAGTACAGTTTCTCAATAAGAGACTGTGAAAAACTCTTCCATACCTTTTAAATTTTTATCTTTCTGAACATGGAGCGAACTGTAGGTGGTAAGTGAGCAAAGACGGGTGTAGGACATGGAGGTAGAGGTACGAGAGAAGGTGCTCATTCTAGTGCTGGTGACAGCACACAAGCCAGCATACCATCGGTTGCAGGACCGTCAGGCCTGTCATCGCTGGGTTGAATCTCAGTAACGAACAGCGTTGCCAATCTGTTCTTCAGTAGCCGTAGCAGCAACAGCAGCAGCAGACATTGTGGCAGAAGCCTAATGGGGGACCTCTGGCAATCCTTATTTACCACCTCACCAACGCCTGTAATGCAGGGCACAAATACGACATACAGAGACCGGCTTAAGATCATGGTGCACGACTATCTGCGTCTCAACACCGATGTTTCTGGATATGATCCGGACCCAACCGACTTCTGGGTATCCAAAATGGATGAATGGCCCGAGCTGGCTCGCCACGCCATAGAGGTGTTGTCCTGCCCAGCAGCCAGCGTCATATCTGAGCGGACCTTCAGCACAGCTGGAGGAGTCATTACAGACAAACGCATCCGGCTTTCCACAGATAATGTGGATCGTTTGACTTTCATCAAGATGAATAAGGCGTGGATCTCTGATGATGTTGTGGCCCCAATTGCCGAGGTCACCCATTAGTTGCTGGTCTACTTCACATGCCTCTTCAAAATTAAATGGTCCTCTTGATTTTTTTTTTTTTTTTAAATAATCATTTCTTCCTGCAATTTTTATTGAGTGCCCAGATGGTCATTTTGCTGGTTTTGCAGTTAGGAGACGGCAAAAGACACCAATTGTACATGGTTTCATGAAAAAAAAGTATTCCATTTACTCACTTCTTCATGAAAATTTTAAGCACTGTCAATAGTTTTGGGGTCATGGTGCTGTGAGAAGTAGCTATAATCAAGGTCCTTTGGAACAGAAATGTGAGTTCTAAGTGGCATTTCTCCCTCACAATGTTTAACAGTAATTTTTATAATTTTTTGGGTCATGTTGCTGTGAAATACAGCTATACTACAGGTCCTATTATAAAAAATGTGGTTTCTAACAGAGATTTGTTCTTCACAATTGTCAAAAGTGGCTCAAGGGTCATGTTTTGAATTCTTGGGGGCATGGTGCTGTAACATACAGCTATACCACAGCTCCTATTATAAAAAATGTGGTTTCTAACAGACATTTGTTCTTCACAATTGTCAAAAGTGTCTGAAGGTTCATGTTTTGAATTTTTGGGGGCATGGTGCTGTGAAATACAGCTATACTACAGGTCCTATTTTAAAAAATGTGGTTGCATGTACTTGCATGTACAAAATACCTGACACAAATATTCCTCTGATTTGTACAAGGGAGGTACAGTAACCACTGATAAAAGACTTGAACAGATGTAGGTTATTCAGAGGACATGGAGTTTTGAGCACATTCATCACCCTAAGAACAGAAACAATTTCCTCCAGCACATTGAGTAAAATAAGAAAAAGAAAGCCAAGAAAAAGGGCACTTGGGTGGATCAGGAACGTCAACCATCCGGATTTCCAAATGAAGCTCAATTGGTCCACACTCATACGGAGGGGCAAGCACTCTCGTAGAGGCAGAAATTTCTCAAGCGCTAACCAGGTCTTGACTGTGTACTGAGGAAGTCTGGAGGTCTTAGCTCACACTTCCGCTTTCGCACTCTGCTTCAGCACAACTGTTTTTGTTGCTGAGTCATAAGGGCATTTTTGCCTTGTTAACAGATGACTGACACCAGCCCTAGCTCTCACCGCATCCACTGTAAGTCCAGCCCTGTGCCTGCTGAAAAACACGCGGGGTTAATGGGGATTGACCGGACGCTAGCCTGGCTCTCACCGCACCCACTGTAAGTTCTGCCCTGTCAGCTGAACCTCCGTGATCCACGTTTACAGCCTCATCCGCTGTGATCAGTAATTTCCTTCAACCCACATGACAGTAGAATGCAGGATTTTCAGACAGGCCATGTTGACCTACTGAGGACATCTGTTTTGTTTGCTTCACATTCTAATGTCATGGTGGAACAATGTCACCAATTGAATGGCAAGTAGCTCTAGCAGCAGCAGTATTGGAAAACTTGTTTTTTTAATATAGTTTATTTCTTATTGTGAAATTTTCTGCTGATGGTCCATAAGGGCACCTGTGTGGGTTTTCGGGTCATGCTGTGTTACATTATATGAATAGTCAATGTCCATTTCACTAACATACTGTTCCAAAGACTACTTTCATCTGGCAATTTTTAATCTGTGGGTCATGCACCTTTTAGGGTCATGCTATGGAACAGGACAGGGATAGTCAATGTCCAGTTCACCTAAAATGGTGGTTCAAATAATACTGCCTCCTAGCACTTGGTAACCTGTAGATCATGCAGATTTAAGGGTCATGCTGCGGTTCAGGACAGGGATAAATGTCCAGTTCAACTAAAATGATGGTTCAAAGACTCCTTTTTCCGGCACTGTGGGTCATGCAGGTTTGGGGCATGCTGTGGTAACGGGGATGCCCCAATCCCCTTCAACTAAAATGAGGTTCAAAATCTCCCTTTAGCTTTTGTAATCGTGGGTCATGCTGGTTTAGGGTCATGCTGTGGTACAGGACAGGGATAGTGAATAGTCTGTGAATTTTTTTCTGTGACTTTTGTTGCCTATTTGTCTTGCCTAAGATGTAGCACATATCCAGTTTACTGTTGTGGATGTTAATTCCAGCTGTTGTTCCTCTCCCATAGACTTTAATGCTCATTGGCGATAATCTGCTATCGGCTATCGACATGATAATTGACACAATCGCTCATCATTATTCATGATTGGAACAGATTCCTATTGCATGAATATTTGATTTTTTTCATAGTACATGTGAACATTTTTGGCAATTGGTCTCCTGGAAATTTTGGACAAAATTTTGCTCTTTTTGAAGCAATGTTCCCTTCTTCTACAACATGATGCCCTAAAAGATGGCAACTATTACTTGGTTCTATGCATATCAATATAATTTTGAAAATTTACTTTTGATGTAATGTAAACAAACAGAGAAAGGAGAGGAATGAAAGAGCAACAAAAAGCTATTCCTCTCATACTGTTATTAACTTTTTAAAGCCAACTTAAAAAGGGGGAAAATAATAAAATATATCATTCCTTACCGATCCCCTGCTGCACCTGTTCTGATAAACATGTGACAGTCAACAACTTTTTGATCATCCTGATTAGTCCAATGTAGAGAACCACATTAAGACTACATTTCAGATGGTCTTGATGTCTTATATCATCACAGGCAATAATTAATTAATCTAATGTTCTTGACCTTCTGTGCCTAGATAACATCAACTTGAAATGCCATGAAAACACCATGACTTTAATTGCGGCCAAGTCATCTGATCATGAACTCTATGAAAACCAGTTCCGCCTCAATGATCCAAAATGTCTGGTTAGTTCCAACAGCACCCACCTCATAGCAAGCGTGGCCTACAACTCCTGCGGGACTCAGATTCAGGTAATGGGAAAAACTTTAATACATTAATATTTACTTCATAAGAAGAACATTATAAAGTCTATGTATTAAAAGCTATTAGAAAACAGTGTAATCCTACAGCATACTGTGGGGCCCAGAAAGATATTTAAAGGGAGCCTCTCACATTGGACATGTCGTTGGATCTGCAGGCAGCATGTTACATACAGTGGGGGAAAAAAGTATTTATTCATCCACCAATTGTGCAAGTTCTCCCACTTAAAAAGATGAGCGAGGCCTGTCATTGACATCATAGGTCGACCTCAACCATGAGAGACAAAATGAGAAAACAAATCCAGAAAATCACATTGTCTGATATGGAAAGAATTTATCTGCAAATTATGGTGGAAAATAAGTATTTGGTCACCTTAAAATAAGCAAGATTTCTGGCCCCCACAGACCTGTAACTTCTTCTTTAAGAGGCTTCTCTGTCCTCCACTCATTACCTATAGTAATGGCTCCTGTTTGAACTTATCAGTGTAAAAAGTCACACTCCAAACTCCACTATGATGAAGACCAAAGAGCTGTTGAAGACACCAGAAACAAATTTGAAGCCCTGCTCCAGGCTGGGAAGACTGAATCTGCAATAGGCAAGCAGCTTGGTGTGAAGAAATCAACTGTGGGAGCAATAATTAGAAGACCAATAATACAAGACCAATGATAATCTCCCTCCATCTGGGGCTCCACGCAAGATCTCACCCTGTGGGGTCAAAAGGGTGAGCAAAAATCCCAGAACCACACAGGGGGACCTAGTGAATGACCTGCAGAGAGCTGGGACTAACGTAAGAAGGGCTACCATCAGTAACACACTACACCACGAGGGACTCAGATCCTGCAGTGCCAGACGTGTCCCCCTGCTTAAGCCAGTACATATCCAGGCCCGTCTGAAGTTTTCTAGAGAGCATTTGGATGATCCAGAAGAGGATTAGGAGAATGTCATGTGATCAGATGAAACCAAAATAGAACTCTTTTTGGTAGAAACACAACTCGTCATGTTTGGAGGAGAGAGATTGCTGAGTTGTATCCAAAGAACACCATACCTACTGTGAAGCATGGGGGTGGCAATATCATGCTTTGGGGCTGTTTCTCTCCAAAGGGACCAGGACGACTGATCCGTGTACATGAAAGAATGAATGGGGCCATGTATCGTGAGATTTTGAATGCAAACCTCTTTCCATCAGCAAGGGCATTGAAGATGAAACGTGTCTACGTCTTTCAGCATGACAATGATCCCAAGCACACCGCCAGGGCAAGGAAGGAGTGGCTTCGTAAGAAGCATTTCAAGTTCCTGGAGTGGCCTAGCCAGCCTCCAGATCGCAACCCCATAGAAAACCTTTGGAGAGAATTGAAAGTCCATGTTGCCCAGCGACAGCCCCAAAACATCACTGCTCTAGAGGAGATCTGCATGGAGGAATGGGCCAACATACCAGCAACAGTGTGTGCCAACCTGGTGAAGACTTACAGAAAATGTGTGACCTTTGTCATTGCTAACAAAGGATATATAACAAAGTATTGAGATGAGTGTTTGTTATTGACCAAATACTTATTTTCCACCATCATTTGCAAATAAATTCTTTCCAAATCAGACAATGGGATTTTCTGGATTTGTTTTCTCATTTTGTCTCTCATAGTTGAGGTCGACCTATGATGCCAATTACAGGCCTCTCATCTTTTTAAAGGGGTTGTATCATTTCATTAAATGGTCTTAATAATAAGGGGACAGTGAAAACAAGCAACTTTGCAATTAGATGTCATTAGCAAAGCTGTCTTGTTTTCACAGGATCCCTTATATTCTGTTTCTGTAAACACAGTTCCCCAGTGCCGGTCGGATTCCTCCTCCTTGCATTTCATTGGCTGACGGCTCTACTAATTTACATTGTCTGACCCCCGGTCATATTCACGGGAGCGAGCATTCCTGCCTCTCTCAGTCAAAGTAAGGGACCGGCACAATGTCACTCTGCACAGCCAGCAGAAGCACAGAGGCACTGCACCTGCTTCTACAATCAGAAAACAGCACAATTGTGCGTCGGGGCCTAATGCAAACATAGACAGAGCATTAGGCTGCCTCTCTCACTCAAAGTAAGGGACCGACAGCAATTTCACTTTACATAGCAAGAAGAAACACAATAAATAATACTGCAGGGCTTCTATAATCAGAAAACAGCGGAATTGTGTCTCGATGCCTTAATGCTCCTGCGTGTAAACATAGCAGGGAGATCTGTGCTGCTCAGCATGAGTTCGTAGGAGACTGGATTGAATTGTAACAAACCTCCAGCTGTGAGAGGAGAGAGTTCATAGAAGATTGTCTAGACTGCAAGCCTGTGGTATGTAAACATACTTACAAAATAATACTGCATTGGGAGAATTATATTTACTATTTTGCAATAGGCAAACTTAAACTCTATCAGTTCTCTATCTATAAAACACTAAAACTGTACTTTTATTATGTATAACTCCTAACCTCTATACACACTATTTAAAAACCTGATTTCTAACTTCACCATTTAACCCTTTCTACTTCTGAAGGAAGGAATAGCTCCTTTTCCATTATCAAGTCTAGTGGAACCCCACCTACCAACAGGAAAGCCTTATATATACAGCAATTTATTAACTCCAGTGAGGGATCCCATGCCTCCTACTTGGGCAATCGTCCCTAATCTAATGAACACAAGACAAATAAGGGTCCCTTTTGACACCCTCTGCAGCAGGTGGCACTTGTAGACAGAGGTGTGAAATCACAATTTAAAATGTCATGCCTGACCTCCCCAACATGTTTCACCAGCTAACCTGGCTTCATCAGAGGTTAGAGGTCCGGTCCCATGTGGTCAAAGCTCATTTCCTTTTATATCATGTTAGGTACACACCCTATTCAGGTGCTCACCAATTAGCCATCAGAGAATACACAAAAACCCACTCCCCCTTCCACTCTCCTGCACGCACACTAATAATACGTGCTGCTAAAGCTGCAGTACTCTCACTCAAGTGAGAGGTAAAAATAGAGTATGACCACCCGATTTGAGATCCCGTTGATAGTCGGGGGTGGCTTAAACAGTTTTGATCAAAACATGTGATCTAAGAATCTCAAAGTTTTTTTCATGTATTGTAGATAGCATAAATGCTTCTTTAGAGGTTTCCATGTTGTTTGATAGCCCTTTTAGCTGATGGTGTGCAACTGATATTGGAATGTGTGTATATATACCACAACCACGTCAGTGGCACCCGGTTCACATTGTGTTTTTCAGAAATGTTTTTTTTGTGCAGAACTATACGTTGTATTTGGCATATATTGCTTTTAACTCATATAGGGAGGAATGGATGCCTCCGTTTTGGTTTCTTGCACCCCGCCCACCTCCACAGGTTGCTAGATCAGTGCAGTGTGCTTATAAGGCTGGTGTTTTTTTCTCTCTGGATAATGGAGGTCTGTTGAACCAAATGAGAGGTCTGAATTGGACTCAAGTGAGAGGTAAAAATAGAGTAGGACCACCCGATTTGAGATCCCGTTGATAGTCGGGGATGGTTTAAACAGTTTTGATCAAAACATATGAACTAAGAGTCTCAAAGTTTTTTTCAAGAGCAAGCAAAACACGGGTTAAGGCTCAGTGCTCCGTCCTGTCTCCTCTGCTCTTTCTCTGCCATCATTTTACTGGCAGGTCGAGTATTTTGTAATACATTTTAAGCTTTGTTAATTATTTATTCATTATTTTTATAATTCTTTGAGCTCTACTCATTAAACTATGTCTACTTTTACGATATGGTCATTCAGGGAAAATTCAGTAGGTCAGGTTGGAGCGGCCAGCTCTTGATACATTTTCATGTTTTGTTCCGTTTTTTAAATTTACTATGTATGTACTAATAAAATAGTTGTTTCATAATTTGCCCTTGCAGTATATAGTATAGGAATTATCCTTTTGATTTCATGACCAACAGCAAAATACTTGCTGGAAATGAATGCAATTGAATTGGATCTGATTATAGGTTTTGTAGGTATTTTATACAAAATCAACAGTATCTATTAGGGCATGTCCACACGGCATGGGTTTTCGGCTGGTTTTTCAGCCGGTTTGCGGTTTTTCAGACCGCCTGAAAATGAACATAATTGTGCTCTATGGAACACCTGTGCAGCAGTCCCCACTGCACGAGTTTTCCGCCCGGCGGTTTTGTCGCCGGCGGACCGGTGACAAAACATTGAACATGCACCATCTTCCGTCCGGTTTCCGGACGGAAGATGTGCATCTCAATGGGAGGGGGGTGGGCTGTTCTCCGCACACCGCGGAGAAACGCCGCCCCCCCCCCCGCGGCCGTGGGGACGGCCGCAAAACTGGACAAGTACCGGCCGGCAAACCGGCCGGTATTTGTCTACTGCCGTGTGAACGGCCCCTTATGTAATATTTTATCCAACTTTGTTTTTTCCTACTCATTCAGGAAACAGAGAATGAAATTGTGTTTAAAAACCAGGCTACCTCCTTCAGCGACAGATTTGGTACCATCACCAGGAAACACGGGGTGGCAATCCCCTTTAACTGCTCCTTTCCTAAAAAGAGTCGGGTATCGGCTTCATTTGTTGCCCATAAATCAGATTATGTGTTCACAGAGGCCGGATTTGGTAACTTCACCTATAAGTTCCAGTTCTTCATGGATGAACGTTTTGTAGCGGTAGAAACCCAGTATCCTCTGGAGGTGACACTGCAGGAATTACTCTACATGGAGATTCAAGTGTCTTCTTCAATCCCTGACGTCCAGTTATTTGTGGAGTCTTGTAAAGCTACACCCCATGATAATCCTGATGACCCCACATTCTACGACATCATACAGAACGGGTACATTTACTTATTTACTGTGAACTTCATTGTAGATAAGTAGTTTTATTTTATTTATTTTCTCATTGGTAACTGCAGTATTATCCAAAGCCACAGGGACGAGACCTGTTTAGCAGATCTGTGGGATGCTGGCCTCTCCTTTGCAGGATTATTAAGGTCAAATAAAAACTAAAGACACAAGTACAGCAACCCTTGTAGGGAACATTTACAAAGAGATCAGGGAACGTAGATTCACTGCAGGTAGTGACTTTTGCGCTGACGCCCTGTTACAGACTACCTCTGTTATAGCAGCACTGTAGTAAGGAGACTTTGTTGTGGGGAATACTATTATAATCTGGCCCTTTTATGGAGAGCGTTGTTGTAGGCTGGATCTGCTATAGGGATGCTGTGGAGGCTTCATGGCAGGTTCTATCATGGAGGCAATGTGATACCTAACATTACACTTATTATTAATATTGCAGGTGCATAAAGGATGATACGTTAGTGGTTTATTCATCAACAAGGACACAATACAGATTTGGAATGGAGGCTTTTGCATTTATTGGAGACTTTAATGAAGTAAGTAAACCCATAAGCCCCTCTCTATAAGCTACCGTGGACTTTAAGTATTGACTCTCACTCTGGTGGACTTAAGATGGCCATGTAATCTCACATTTTCTAAGCAGTTGGCCACAAATTCCACAAGCAAAATCATCTATCTGTAGGCATTTTAGTAATGCGAATGTCACGGTCGGAGATAGTGGATCCTCTGGACCACCGCAAGCGATGGCGTAAGACCCGCCAGGGAGCGGAATCTAAGCAGGTCCTGGTTTTCACCAGAGTCTGCCGCAAAGCGGGATGGACTTGCTGCGGCTGGAGTCTACCAGGTTGCTTCCACTGACGTGACTTGCTTGTGGAGGCAGCCGAGGTGTAGCGTGGTACAAAATCGGTAGGCAGGCTCGTAGTCGGGGACAGGCAGAAGGTCAGGACAGGCGGCTATGGTTTGTGGTCAGGGACAGGCAGAAGGTTAGGGCAGGCGGCAAGATTCATGGTCAATGGACGGAGGCAAACGGTACGGTACATGGTAATAATAACAAGGCTTAGGAACGCTTTCTCTATAGGCAAAGGGCACTAAAGATCCGGCGAGGTAACTAGGAAGAGGCAGGCTTAAATTGGGGCAGCGACCGACATTAGCCAATTACCGGTGTGCTGGCCCTTTAAATTTAACACTGCCGGCGCGCGCGCCCTAGGGAGTGGGTCCGCGCGCGCCGGGGTACAGAGACAGCCGGAGCAGGAGCGTGGCCGGGTAAGTGATGCTGAGCACCGGCACGGGGACGAGCGAGCCCGCGACCTGACATGCGGGACGCAGCGCCTCTCAGCAGCGGGGTATGGACGCGCCTGCGACCCGGGACGAGGGTCCCAGGGGCATCCGTGACAGTACCCCCCCTTTGGCCCGCCTCTCTTTCTGGACTGGAGGAATCTCTGGATTATATTACAGTCCAGAATGTTCTCCTCCGGCTCCCAAGACCTTTCCTCGGGCGCGAACCCCTTCCAGTCAACGAGAAAATATCGTTTCTTTCTAGTCCTCCTCATACCCAAGATTTCCTTGACCACAAAGACATTAGAGGCATCAGCCACAGACAAAGGAGGGACTGCCTTCCGAGAGAAGCGATTCAGGACCAGGGGTTTTAGTAACGAGACGTGAAAGGAGTTCGGGATGCGCATGGAGGGTGGGAGCCGAAGTTTATAGGCCACTGGGTTTATGCGCTTAAGGACCTCGAAAGGTCCCAAAAAGTGGGGTCCCAGTTTGTAGGTTGGGATCTTGAGGCAGACATATTTGGCCGACAACCACACCTTGTCACCCGGAGAGAAGACTGGAGGGGGACTTCTTCTTTTATCTGCTTGAGCCTTCATGCGCTCAGAAGCACGGAGCAGAGTTTGGCGGGTCAGGGACCAGATGGTCCTCATGTCCTGGACCAGTGTATCTGCCGCCGGGACCTCAGACGAGGATGCCAGCGGGAGAGGTGGGCGGGGATGCAGGCCGTACACGATGTAGAAGGGAGAGGCGCCAGCGGACTTCGAGTCTAGGGAATTATACGAAATTTCCGCCCACGGAAGCAAGTTGGACCAGTCATCGTGTCGAGCCGAGACGAAGTGGCGCAGGTAACACCCCAGAACCTAGTTGACTCTCTCCACCTGACCATTCGTCCGGGGGTGGTTAGCTGAGGAGAAATCAAGCTTCACCTGGAGTTGAGAACAAAGGGCCCACCAGAATTTTGAAACGAACTGGACCCCCGATCCGAGACGATCTGCAGAGGAAGCCCATGCAAGCGAAAAATGTGGCAAAAAAACAGCTCGGCCAGGCGCGGGGCAAAAGGCAGACCAGGCAAAGGGACAAAATGCACCATTTTGGAAAACCGATCTGTGACCACCCAGACAACAGTGTTACCAGACGGAAGTGGATCTGGAAGTCAAACCGGGAGAAAAAAAGCGACCACCTAGCCTGGCGCGGATTGAGTCGCTGAGCCGTCTGGAGGTACTGGAGTTTCCTGTGATCTGAGTAGATACAGATGGGATGTCGAGCACCTTCCAGCAAATAACGCCATTCCTCTAATACCAGTTTGATGACTAATAACTCCCGGTCTCCAATAGTGTAATTTCTCTCTGCCGACGAGAACATCTTGGAAAAGAAGCCACACGTGACCGTTTTGCCCGTGGGCCCCTTTTGCGTGAGGACTGCTCCAACTCCCACTGACGAGGCATCTACTTCGAGCGAGAAGGGCTTCGCGGGGTCCAGCCGTGACAGGATACATGCGGTGACAAAGGCAGCTTTTAGTTTACTGAATGCCGCCTCAGCCTCGGAAGGCCAGCTGCGTGGATTAGCGTTTTTCTTCGTGAGGGCCACAATAGGAGCCACCAGCGTGGAGAAGTGCGGGATGAACTGCCTGTAATAATTGCAGAAACCCAGGAACCGCTGTATGGCCCGAAGGCCGACTGGGCGTGGCCATTGCAACACGGCCGACAACTTGGCTGGATCCATCTGTAGGCCCTAGTCAGAGAGGATGTAGCCGAGAAAGGGGAGACTTGTCTTGTGAAAGAGGTACTTCTCGAGTTTGGCATACAGACGATTAGCACGTAAACGCCTGAGAACTTGTCGCACATGGGCCTGGTGGAATTCTGGATCAGGCGAGAAGATCAGGATGTCATCCAGATAGATGACTACACAGGTGTACATGAGGTCTCTGAAGATGTCATTGACAAACTCCTGGAAGACTGCAGGGGCATTACAGAGTCCGAAGGGCATGACCAGGTACTCAAAGTGCCCATCTCGAGTATTGAAGGCCGTCTTCCACTCGTCTCCCTCACGAATCCGAATCAGGTTATAGGCTCCTCGTAGGTCCAGTTTGGAGAAAATCTTGGCTCCACGGAGCCGGTCAAAAAGCTCAGTAATCAACGGCAAGGGGCATCAATTCTGTATGGTGATCTTGTTGAGACCGTGGTAATCGATACATGGATGCAGGGATCCATCCTTCTTCGTTACGAGAAAAAGCCCGGCACCAGCAGGAGAGGAGGACTTACGAATAAACCCCTTCTCCTTGATGTAGGCGGACATCGCCAAGGTCTCAGGCACAGACATGGGTAGACCCTGCCCCGTGGAGGAGATGCTCCGGGCAGGAGGTCTATAGGGCAGTCATAGGGGCGATGTGGAGGCAAGGTCTCCGCTTGCTTCTCGGAGAAGACATCAACATACCCTTGATACGGCGCGAGAAGACCCGCCAGAGGCTTAGACGATACTGGAGAAGCGGTAAGTACCGGGCGAGGATAACACGTAAAACGTAAGTCTCTCCTTATAAAGTGCCCCCACTTGAAGGAACAAAGGCTCAGTATGGTAATGGACTGGATCGCTGAGGATCTCCCTACTGACAGAGGAGATGGCCAGAGGTTTCTCCAGAGGGACCACGGGGAGATTATGCTGAGACACCAGGGCAGCGTCGAAGAAATTTCAAGCCGACCCAGAGTCCAAGAAGGCTGAGGCTTGAAAGTGGGTACCAGGCCCAGTGCCGACCAGGACGGGTATGTTCAAACGAGGAGAGCGGTTGCTCACAACTATGGATGCATCTCCCACGAAGCCTAGGTGTGCTCGTTTCCCAGACGTTGCGGACGGAGCAGGCAACCCCTGAGGAGATGTTCAGGGCTGCCGCAGTAGAGACATAGGTACTCCTTACGTCGTCGGTTAAGTTCCTGCGGAGACAGGTGGGCTCTATCCACTTGCATAGCCTCTTCCACGGCTGGCTGGGAAGGAGGCAGTGGAGGCCGTAGAAACACCAATGCAAGACAAGGTAGAAAACGTGTTCGGACCGGTTCCTGCTCTTGGCGGAGCTCCTCACGTCTCTCCGCGTAACGGATATCAATCCGGGTTGCCATATGGATGAGCTCACTTAACGAAGACGGTGGGTCCCGGGTGAAGAGAGCATCCTTAATTTGGCTGGAGAGGCCCTTCTTGAACGTGGCGCACAATGCTGCATCGTTCCAAGCCAACTCCGATGCTAGTGTGCGGAATTGCACGGAGTAGTCACCTACGGAGGAGTTCCCCTGCTGCAGGTTCAGTAAGGCGGTCTCGGCCGACGAAGCGCGGGCAGGCTCTTCAAAGTCACTGCGGAACTCCAGTAGGAATGTCGCAAGATCAGCTGTGACCGGATCGCCTCGGTCCCAGAGTGGAGTCGCCCAGGCCAGGGCTTTTCCGGAGAGGTGACTGACCACGAAGGCCACCTTGGACCTTTCCGACGGGAACTGACCAGCCATAAGTTCCACGTGGAGGGAGCACTGGGTGATGAAGCCTCTGCAGGCCTTTGGGTCCCCATCAAACCTTGTCGGCATTGAAAACCGGAGTTTAGGATCGACAGACAACCCTAGAGCGGCTGCCACGGGAGAGGCCACCGCAGCCAACTGGTGCTGCTGAGTGGTATGGAGCTGCTGCATCATAGTAGACAGCTGGTTGAGCTGCTACGCTTGCTGCGCGATCTGCTTCGACTGCTGGGCCACGGAGGTGGTGATGCTAGAGACGCTCGGTAGAGGCACCTTGGTGGGATCGATGGCCGGATCTTGCTGTCACGGTCGGAGATAGTGGATCCTCTGGACCACCGCAAGCGATGGCGTAAGCCACGCCAGGGAGCGGAATCTAAGTAGGTCCCAGTGTTCACCAGAGCCCGCCGCAAAGCGGGATGGAATTGCTGCGGAGGGAGTCTACCAGGTCGCTACCCCTGACGTGACTTGCTCGCGGTGGCAGCCAAGGTATAGCGTGGTGCAGAATCGTCAGGCGGGCTCGTAGTCGGGGACAGGCAGGAGGTCAGGACAGGCGGCTATGGTTCGTGGTCGTGGACAGGCAGAAGGTCAGGGCAGGCGGCAAGATTCGTGGTCAATGGACGGAGGCAAACGGTACGGTACACGGTAATCAGAACAAGGCTTAGGAATGCTTTCTCTATAGGCAAAGGGCACTAAAGATCCGGCGAGGTTACTAGGAAGAGGCAGGCTTAAATAGGGGTAGCGACCGGCAACAGCCAATTATCGGTGCGCTGGCCCTTTAAATTTAACACTGCTGGCGCGCATGCCCTAGGGAGCGGGGCCGCGCGTGCCGGGGGCAGAGACAGCCAGAGCAGGAGCATGGCCGGGTAAGTGATGCTGGGCACCATCGGGGGGACGAGCGCGCCCGCGACGCCGTCGTGCGGGACGCGGCGCCGCTCAGCAGCGGGTCACGGATGCTCCTGTGACCTGGGACGAGGGTCACAGTGGTGTCCATGACAGTGAAGGTGTCATGAGTGTGGGTTCCCGTTTGATTAGTTTATCTAATAGTTTCCCCTTCATCCATTTATTAGAGGACACAAGTGGTATTCCTCCTTTGTGATTATTATTTAGCCCTATATCACAGGAATCAGTAGTAAGGTTCTGTGATTCATTCATTCATTCATTCAGAGTCTCGGTTTCAGATGTCCACTTAGGCCCCGTTCACACGGCTTATTCACGGCGGATTTGTGAGCCGTATTGACGCACAATCCGCGTGATACGGGGGACGGGGGCGGCGGAGCGCAGCGGGGGCGCGCTCCGCCATAGACAAGCATTGTTTACGGCGCGTCCCCTAATAATGTGCATGTCACTTTCTCCCCGCCCGACGGATTTGCCGAGGGGGAGGGGCGACGATTCCACTGTCTCTATGAGAGCAGTGGATTACCGTAAGACTCGACGATGGGCCGTATTGAGCGCAAATCTGCGTGGATACGCGCCAATCTCGCAAATAAGCCGTGTGAACGGGGCCTAATAGTATCTGTTGAGAGAACCTGTCAGATGGCTTATATTGCCATATATGAGAGCAGGAGAGCAGGATGTGATAGCAGAGAGGAGCTGAGCTCTGTGATATATAGGGTTATATGATAGAGGAGAGAAGCTGAGCTCTGTGATATATAGGGTTATATGATAGGGGAGAGAAGCTGAGCTCTGTTATATAGTGTCTCACAAAAGTGAGTACACAGCTTGTGTAACAGTGTAAATTTGGTGTGCCCTCAACACATAGTCATCAATCTCTAAACCAACAAAAGTTAGTACACCCCAAAGTATAAATGGACAAATTGTGCCCAATTTGCCATTTTCCCTCCCCAGTGTCCTGTGACTCGTTAGTGTTACAAGGTCTCAGATGTGAATGGGGAGCAGGTGGTGTTACATTTGGTGTTTATCGCCCCTAACACTTTCATTATGTCATAACCTGGAAAGTTCAATATTGCTGCTCTTCATTAAGATGGCCTGGGTTATAAGAAGATTTCCAACACCCTGAAACTGAGCTGCAGCAAAGTGGCAATAACCATTCCGCAGTTTAACAAGAGAGGTTCCACTCTGAACAGACCTCACCATGGTCGACCAAAGAAGTTGAGTACCCATGCTCAGTGTCATATCCAGAAATTGTCTTTTCAAAATAAATATATAGTGCTGCCAGCATTGCTGCAGAGGTTACATGGGTGGAGGGTCAGCCTGTCAGTGCTCAGACCATATGCCACACACTGCATCAAATTGGTCTGCAGGGCAGTCACACCAAAAGGAAGCCTCTTCTAAAGATGATGGCCAAGAAAGTCTGTAAACAGTTTGCTGAAGACAAGCAGATTAAGAAAATGGATTACTGGAACCATGTCCTGTGGCCTGATGAGACCAAGATAAACTTGTGTATGTCTGCAACCAGGTGAGGAGTACAAAGACAAGTGTGTCTTGCCTACAGTCAAGCATGGTGATGGGAGTGTTATGGTTTGGGGCTGCATGAGTGCTGCCGGCTGTGGGGAGCTACAGTTCATTGAAGGAACCATGTATGCCAACATTTACTGTGACATACTGAAGCAGAGCATGATCCCCACCCTTTGGAAACTGGGCCGCAGGGCGGTATTCCAACATTATAATGACCCCAAACACCTCCAAGACGACCACTGCCTTGCTAAAGAAAAGGAGGGTAAAGGTGCTGGACTGGGCAAGCATGTTTCCAGACCTTAACCCTATTGAGCCTCTGTGGGACATCCTCAAATGGAAGGTGGAGGAGTGCAAGGTCTCTAACATCCACCAGCTCCGTGATGTCGTCATAGAGGAGCGAAAGAGGATTCCAGTGGCTGCAACCTGTGAAGCTCTAGTGACCTCCATGCCCAAGAGAGTTTAGGCAGTGCTGAAAGATAATGGAGGCCACACAAAATATTGACACCTTGGGCACAATTTGTCCATTTTCACTTAGGGCTGTACTTACATTTATTGCCAGCAGTTTAGACGTTGATGACTGTATGTTTAGTTCTTTTGAGGACATACCAAATTTATACTGTTAGAAAAGCTGTACACTGACTACTTTATATTGTATTTACAAAAAGGTGAGGTGTGTACTGATTGTGTGAGATACTGTACAGGGTTATATGATAAAGGGAGAGAAGTTGAGCTCTGTGATATATCGGTTTATTTATTAAATGATTGGCTATCGGTCATGTAAGCCATGAACAGGACGTCATTCAAGGGGGACATCGGTGTTTAGAGTTTGGTACCATCTAATTTTTAGTTTTATCATAGTAGGATATGGGGGTCAGGCAACTGTTATAAAGGAAGTGGAAAACCATTTAATCTCTGGTATCCCTCAAAAAATAGGAAACACCGGAATTTTCTTTTTTTATTACTAGATTCTACTGCTATGTATTGCAAAAAAAAAAAAAAAAAAAACATAATGGCCATTAAATTGCAGTAATAACCGCAAGTGTTGTAATTTTTCTTTGCCGGACAGTATATGTATCAATTTAAAAAAATTAATTGTTGGATGCTCCATTTGGCTTTCTATCCATGTACAACAACAGAGCCTGGAAGGAGGCTGGACAGCTTAACAATACAAGGCTCTGTGCACTGCCATACAGTGCAGGAGTCCTGACTCTCAGAAGTAATCTTAAAAAACTCAAGCAAAATGTTTATCACTGAACGCTAGCTTTGTGTAATTTCTGTTATTCAATCCTTAGGTTTACTTGAGTTGCACAGTTATCTTATGTAAGAATGGAGATCCAGGTACTCGCTGCAGCAAAGGCTGTATCAGAACAACATTGGACGACTCTAATGCACAAAGACACAGGAGATCATTAGCCTCAGAGTCTCAGCAGCACTTCATCTCCCAGGGTCCTCTCAGAATGAAAAGACAAGCACCAAGTCATGCAGGTGAGAACCCAAAAAATTAAGCATCTGTTCACAAGGTGTGTAGTTATAGGGAATGCAGAGCTAGCGGTCTTACCCAGGGCCGTCTTAACAGCATTATGGGCCCCTGGGCAGACCTGTGCTCTGGGCCCCCCATCCAACACAACCACTCGCAGGAACAAATATATACATTATCGATAACAAACCTATAACCTAAAAACACCGCCATATAGAGACTACATAGAGGGTCAGATACCACTCATGTATAAGCTAAAAACACTGCCATACAGAGACCACATAGAGGTCAGACACCAGCTCAGGTAAAACCCTACAACACTCCCATATAGAAACCATATAGAGGTCAGACACCAGCTCAGGTATAACCTACAACACCCCCATATAGAGACCACATAGAGGTTCAGACACCAGCTAAAAGGTATAAACCTACAACACTGCCAATAGAGACCAAAGAGGTCAGACACCAGCTCAGGTATAACTACAACACCGCCATAAGAAAACCACATAGGGTCAGATACCAGCTCAGGTATAACCTACAACACCGCCATATAGACCCACATAGAGGTCAGACACCAGCTCAGATATAACCTACAACACCGCCTATAGAGACCACATAGGGGTCAGACACCAGCCAGGTATAACCTACAACACCGCCATGTAGAGACTACATAGAGGTCAGACACCAGCTCATGTATAAGCTATAAACACTGCCATAAAAGAGACCACATGTAGGTTATACCTGAACTGGTGTCTGACCTCTAACACCACAATATAGAGACCACATAGAGGTCAGACACTGGCTCAGGTCACCATCACATGACAGACTACAGCACTGATCCGTCACAGAGGAGAAATAACCTCTATATCAGGGACTCACAAGAGACGTCATCTCTCACGAGTCGTTCTTTTTCCCTTTTCTTCTCCATCCGACACAGAAATCAAAGGCACATTCTCCGGCCATAACTCGTCCCTGCAGAATTTACCACACAAGCATCTTAGACTTTCATTTATCAACACTTCTCTACCAATTCCCTTCCCTCTGGTATAGGCACCCCCATTAAGTAAGTAGATAGCAATTTTTGCCGACCATTAATTTAGTAGGTAAAGTAGCTTTCCTAGAGATAGGTAATATAACCTGCTGTGGGTTTAAACATACAGCCCCTGTAGATAGGTATATATACCATATGTAGGGAGATATATATTCCCCTCAAGATATGAACATATGCGCCCTGTAGGAAGGTATACAGTCCTCTGCAGATAGATAGGTATATATACCCCTTGTAGGCAGGGTCGTTCTTACAGCGCCCTAGGCGCCGAGCTTGAAAACACCCTCAAATTAGTACTGTACAGTTCACACTGCATGTTTTGACGCTTTTTTGGGGCAGATAAGCAGTGTAATATGCCCCAAAAAAAACCCTTAAATACTACAGTAAAATGACTGCCATTCATTGCTATGTAAAATCAATGTCTTCGTTTAGAGGACACTGATTTTACTACAGTAACAGGACAAAGAGTTGATATGTTAATTCTCTGAGTCATTTAGTGCCGACCATTATAAATATGGGAGGCAGAAAACCTGCCTTGGACGTCCGGCGTCATTTCCTTGTCGGAATTCCGCGCTTACAATCCCAGAGTGCTGACAAGGGAACAACAATGTTCTGGCGCTGACATTTATGGGAAAACATGTAAAAATTTACAGGTAGGTCAGGGTTCACACAGGTATAGGGTCGCACAGTTACACGCCGCTATACGCCTGCTGTTGGATGTATGCACTTGACAGAGCGTACTCCGCACAGCGCTCTGGCCCGGACCCCATTCAGCTTAACTTTCCCCGGCTTTGTATTGATGCACAGTATGTGGCAGGGAATATTCTGTGAAATCATAGCACTCAATGATTGCTCAATGAGTGCTCTGATATTGCCGCATTTGCAGGGTGTACTTCGGACAAATTGCAGTGCAATTCCACCCCGACGTACGGCCTGCAGATACGCTGTGTGATCACCCGTAGACATATGACATATATTATTTTTTTTACACAACACTGATTTAAAAAATTTGTGTCTGTAAGTTTGTGCCACATTGTCCCATTGTTTTCAATGGAAATATGTACTACAGGTCACGATATGAACTGTGGCATGTATTCTAACTGAAAACAATGGGACAGAGAAGATAGCTTTTTGATGGGCATTTTGATGCATAAAAAATACAGCCGTACACTCATATATTCAACGACACCGCCGCACATGCACACACACTGTACACTGGACCTGTACACTTTACAAAACCTATACACTGACATATATACACACACACTGTACACTGACATATACACACACACACACACACTGTACACTGACCTGTATACACACTCACACACTGACCTGTACACTCACACACACTGTACACTGACCTGTACACTCACACACACTGTACACTGACCTGTACACACACACACACACACTATACACTGACCTGTATACACACACACACTATACACTGACCTGTCACTCACAACACACTATACACTGGGCCTGTATACTCACACACCACTATACACTGACCTGTATACACACACACTATACACTGACCTGTATACACACACTATACACTGACCTGTATACACACACACTATACACTGACCTGTATACACACACACACTATACACTGACCTGTATACACACACACACTGTACACTGACCTGTATACACACACACACTGTACACTGACCTGTATACACACACACACACACACTATACACTGACCTGTACACACACACACTATACACTGACCTGTACACACACACACACACACACTATACACTGACCTGTACACACACACACACACTATACACTGACCTGTACACTCCTGCAGGGCCGCCAACAGAAATTTCAGGGCCCCATACAGCTGAAGCACCTGGGCCCCCCCTAAACCCCGCCCCCAGAAACCCGATCGCCCCGCCCACAGCAAAAAAAACGGCCTCTAGGACATAAATGCGCCCATTTTACCACATAATACAGTGTGCAAAAAAGAACTGTATTGTGTAGTACAATAGCAAGGGGGTCACACATCTGCCCTGTCTCAAAATCATAGACACAGGGTAAATAGCTCCATCCATATCCCCCTCCACCCACATCCCATATCCCCTCCACCCACATCAATTTTCCCCCTCCCCCCACATACAAAAAATTCCCCCCCCCCCCACATCCCAATACCCCCCCCCCACCCCACATAAAATTTATCCCCCCCCAAACCCACAAAACAATACCCCCCCCCTTCCACCCCAAAAAAATTCCGCCCCCAAACCCCCTACAATATCCCCCTCCACCCCACATACAATACCCCCCCTCCCCAGCCCAACTAAAAATATCCCCTCCACCCCCCCAAACAATATCCCCCCCCCCCACATCAAAAATCCCCGCCACCCACATACAATACCCCCCTCCACCCAAATAAAATATCCCCCCCCCACCCAAAATACACTATCCCCCCTCCCCCCACATCCAAAATCCCCCGCCCCCCCCAAAAAAATTAAACAAAAATACCCCCCTCCACCATCCACATAAAAATACCCCCCTTTCCACCATTTCCCACATAAAATTATCCCCCTCCACCCACATACAATACCCCCCCTCCACCCCCCGACAAGAACCCCCCCAAACCCAATAAAAAATAACCCCCAAACCCACACACAAAACCCCCTCCACCAGCCCCAAAATCCCAATTTACCCCCCCCAAACCAGCCCAAACATACAATTTTCCCCCTCCCCCCAAAAAACATACAATATCTCCCCCACCCACATACACAATCCCCCTCCCCCCAATTTAAAATATCCCCCCCACCCAAATAAAATAACCCCCCTCCCCCAAATTTACAATCCCCCTCCGCCCGCAAAAACAATACCCCCCCACCCACATACAATATCCTCCCCCACCCACTAAAATACCTCCTCCCCCCCACATAAAATATCCCCCCCCCCCAAATTTTACACTATCCCCCTCCCCCCACATAAAATACCCCCCCCCACCCCCTAACAAATCCCCCCTCCCGCCACATACAATTTCCCCCCCCACCAGCCAAAATTTGCAATATCCCCCTCCACCCACATAAAATATCCCCTCCCCCCCCATACAATATCCCCCTCCCCCCAAATAAAATACCCCCTCCACCCACATACAAATCCCCCTTTCCACCCGCCCACTTTAAAATATCCCCCCCACCGCCCCACATACAATATCCCCCCCAAACCAGTCCACAAAAAATTTACCCCCCTCCACCCACATACAAAAACCCCCCACCACCCCCCATTCAATATCCCCCCCAAACCCCACATACAATCCCCCCCCCTCCACCCACATACATTTTCCCCCCCCTCCCCCCCACATAAAATATCCCCCCCATTTTTTCCCTTGGTCACGAAACCTCGCCACCTTTCCCCTAAAAAAAAACACCAGAAAGGGAAATTAATTTGAACCCCCTTAACCCCCAGTTTCCGGTTTAAAAACCTACAACACCCCCAACATAGAGACCACATAGAGGTAGAAACCCCTCGGGCCCAACATTACAGTGAATACAGAAAGGTTTCCAAATTTAAAGGGAAAAAAAACCCCCTGAAAGGGGGAAACCCCCCCCGGAGACTCCCCTGATAATTTCGTTCTCTTCCCCTCCCCATGAGCCCGTTCTTATTCCCTTTTCTTTTTGAAACCTTCCCAACACCGCCATGTTACTTGCCCCGGGCCCACAACTCCCCCTTTAAAATTTTTAAATACACAAATAATTTGGAATCCTAAATTTTTCAAGCATTTCTTTACCTTTTCCCACCTCTGTAAAAACTTCCCAGGGGTGGGAGAGAGGGAAAAAGCCATAATTAATTTGAGGTCTAGTAACCTAAGGGGTTGGGGGGGTGGGGGGAGGACTAACCCCCCTGGAGATAATGCTCCCGCTATGGGCTGCCCCCTAACAATTTTAATACCCGGTAGGTGGCAAATGGGGAAGGCCCCGGGAAAATTAAAATAGGGCCCCCTTTTGGTAGGATAGAAAACCCCCCCCGGATAATTGGTAGGCCAGCCCCAGGGAGGTTTGGGGGGTTTTCCTACCATGAATTCCCCCTTTTTTTTGTGGGGGTCAGGGGCCCTCCTTTTAAAAAGGTTTTGGTGAAAATCAGGGCCCTCCTTCAGAGGGTTTGGGGGAGTCAGGGGCCCCCCTTCAGGGTAAAGGGGGAGCAGGGCCCCCCCTTTAGGGGTTTTGGGGGGGAGGGCAGGGCCCCCCCTTCCCAAGGGGGTGGGGTCAGGGCCCTCCTTCAGAGGTTAAAGGGGGAGTCAGGGCCCCCCCTTCAGAGGTTGGTGGAGTAAAGGGGCCCCCTTCAAGGGTTTGGTAGAGTCAGGGCCCCCCTTCAGAGGTTGGGGGAGCAGGGGCCCCCCTTCAGAGGTTAGGTAGAGTCAGGGGCCCCCTTCCGAGGTTTGGTGGAGTCAGGGCCCTCCTTTTAGAGGTTTTTGGGGAAAGTTCCCCCGGCCCCCCCCTTTGATTTTTTATGGGACCAGGGCCCCCCCTTTTGATAAAAAGGGAGCCAGGGGACCCCTTTAATTTTGGCCGCCAGGGGGCCCCTTTTTAAAATAGGCAGCGCCAGGGACCCCCCTTTTTAAAATAGGCCCGGGGCCAGGGGGCCCCCTTTTTGTGGGTAGGGGAAGGGCAGGGCCCCCTTTTTGTGTTAGGGGAGTTCAAAGGGCCCCCCTTTTTGTGAATAGGGATGCCAAAGGGGCCCCCTTTAGGATGGGAGTCAGGGGCCCCCTTTAGTGGGTAGGGGAAACACCAAGGAACCCCCCTTTTTGGGGATAGGCACACCAGGGACCCCCCCCTTTTGTGGGTAGGGGAGTCAGGACCCCCCTTTTGTGATAGGGACCCCAGGAAACCCCCTTTAGAGATGGCACGCCAGGGACCCCCTTTAGTGATAGGCCCTCAGGGCCCCCCTTTTTGATAGGCACGGGCCCGGGGCCCCCTTTAGTGATAGGCATCAGGACCCCCTTTTTGTTATAGGCAGCGCCCGGGGCCCCCCTTTTTGTGATTTTTGGGAGTCAGGGCCCCCTTTTTGGGGATAGGCATGCCGGGGCCCCCCTTTTGTGAAAGGGGCAGGGGCCCCCTTTTGGATAGGGACCCAGGGGGCCCCCCCTTTGTTTAAAAGGCAGCGGGCCCGGGACCCCCTTTAGGGGATAGGCCTCCCCCAGGGAAACCCCCCTTTTTGTGATAGGCAATCAGGGCCCCCCTTTAAATGATAGGCCCGCCAGGGACCCCCTTTTTTGATAGGCAGTCAGAACCCCCCTTTAAAAAATAGGCCCGCCCCGGGACCCCCTTTAGAGTTAGGCAGCGCAGGGGCCCCCCTTTAGTGATAGCACGCCAGGGACCCCCTTTTGAGATAGGCAAACGCCCGGGGGCCCCCTTTAGAGATGGCAGCGCCAAAAGGCCCCCCCTTTTTAGATAAAGGGAGCGCCAGGGGCCCCCTTTAGTTTATAGGCAAACGCCAGGGACCCCCTTTTGATAGGCAGCCGTGCCCGCTATAAATTAAAAAAAAAACAAAACAATCACTTACCTGAGCCTCGGTTTTCCCGCCGTCCCACTCCCGCCGGGTCCTGCCACCCTGCAAAGGGGGGCGGGGGAAAGTGACGTCAAACCGCGCCGGCTAAAGTCAGCAAATTGGGCCGGGGCCCGGCAGGTGAAGGCCTAAAAGCGTTCACCTCCCGGGGGGGTCAGCGGAGCGCACGCTAAGGGGGCGCGCGCTCCGCCCACACTGGGGCAGCCCCGGGAAACGGGGACAAAAATTTTTTCCAACTCCCGGGCCCGGTCTCTTAAACGCTAGGGAAGCAGGGGCCCCGGGGAGCAGATCCAGATGCGCGGCCCGGGGCCCCGGGGGGCGGGCGGGACTGGCCCCCGGGGCCCCCCCCAACTCGGGGGCCCCCACTGTGGGGGGGGCGGGCCCCGTTCGGCGGCCGCGGCCCCCGGGGGCCCCCCCTCTGCCCTTAGGAAAAAAGGGGGGCCCCCTTGCCCCGGGGCCCCCAAATTTCCCCCGGGCCCCATACCCGGGGGTAACCCGGTTTTTTACCCCCTGTATGGGGGCCCGCAAAAACCCTTTTTATGGTCAAGGCAAAAAAAGCTGCCTTTGGATAGTGGGGATAGAAACTCACACCCACAGGAGGTGAAGGGGGAACAGCCCCGGGCCCCGTGAGGAGCTTTTTGAGTTCTTCCTCCTCAATATCCTTGCCCTCAGTGCACCCCTCCCCCCTCCCCGCCCCCACAGGCCGGGTGGGGCCCTGCTGCACAGAAAAGCTGCTATAGGCATTGTTCGATAACCCCCTCAAACCCCAAAAAAGGAGGTTTGAGGAGGGGGCACAGGGGCCCCGGGGTGTCAGGAAATTCCTGCCTGTTCCTTTTCCCCCTTCACTCTCCCTGCAGCCAGTGCAACCCCCCCCCCCCCCCCGGCCCCCCTAAACCCGACCCACAGGCGGCCGAGGGCCCAGCTACACAGGAGTTTGAGGTTTTTATAGCCTGGGGGGCCCGCTTTTATGTCACTGCCCTTTCTGCCCTGGGCCCTTTAAGGAGTTTAAAACGAAAGGGATGGACAAACAAAAACCCGGGTCGCTGTCTGTAAATTTACTCACGGGCAGGGTAGGGGCTGCCCCGACGGGGGCCCCCTTGGCTGGCGGGCCCCTGGGCAAATGCCTCCAAGCCCAATTGGGGGAAAAAGGCCCTGGGCTTAAACCCGGACCCAAATTTCCTAAGGAAGCCAAAAGGCGCCCTTCCGCCCCCGGGTTTTTTTTATATGGTACTTGGGAAATGGGGACTCTGTTAAACAATTTTGCATTGAAACCCAAAAGCCCCCTTTAAAGGGGGTTTTCCTATCTCAGACATTTATGACATGTCTACAATATATACACTATAATTGCTTGTTAGGTTTCACTGCTACCCCTGGGGCCTCTTTTTGCTAAAGGGAAAGAGGGTTCCCCCTTTCACCTGTTCTTGTTTAAACCATTTTTCCAAAAATTTTTTCGAGTTTTTTAGTTAAACCTGGCTATAGACCCGAAAAAGGGCCCAAAAAACCCGCCCCTGCTTAAGTTTGGTGCGGGTCCCAGAGGGGGAAACCCCCCATTTGTCACACATGTACATGTGTGGAAATTAAAAAATTTTAAGATGGGAATTTAAACCTTTAAGCTATGTTTTTGTTTTCAGTATTTTGTTCGTTTTGGGGTTTAAAAGGGGGACTGCTTATAGGTTTAAGTGGGAAAGTCCTGCATGTAGTCTTTCTTCAGAGATAGTTGGGGCACACCAGTCAGTGGCAGGGCCGCCATCAGAAATTTCAGGGCCCCATACAGCTGAAGCGTCTGGGCCCACAACCCCATCAACCCTGCTTGCAACGGGCCCCCTTGTTTCACCGGGCCCCGTATGACAGTACCCCCTGTACTGCCTTTATGGCGGCCCTGGTCAGTGGTATATGCTTCACGAAAAATATTTATTAATCCACATGTCACAGAGAATGTAGAACAAATGTATAAAAATTGCACATAAATAGCAGATAGAGAATTAAGCCTGAAGAAGGGTTCTTGTCTGATATCTCTCTGATAATAGTAGATAGTATTTATTGCTGTTCTTGGACACCATCAGTAAACACTCATCTTATTCTATAGTGACTGTAGGACTTCAAGAATATGGAAAGACCACTATTATTTGAGAACTAAGCCTGAAGAAGGGCTCTTACCCGAAAACTCAATATCTGCTATTTATGTACAATTATTATACTGGTGTTCTACACTTTTTGTTGCATGTGGATTAATGAATAATTTTTGTCACACATATACCACTGACTGGTGTTCTGAATATTTCTGAGGAAGACTGTATACCTGGTAGTTGTTTGGAGGTCCCCTCCAAGACTGAGACCCTAACTATTTAAAGGTCTTTGAGTTTGTCTCCCGGTATTTTATATTTGAAGTCCTGCAAATGTAGAAAAAAATATATATAATATTTATAATATAATAATATATATGTAATTTTAGTAAAATAAAATATCTGTGCCACAGTATACATTTATTTTACTCTATGCCTCTGTATAGAATACTGTAATCTACTACACTCTTCCATAGAGCAAAAAAATTTAGTTAATGTATACCAGCCTTGCATAAGCCAAATGGCCACTTTGAGGCTTCGGATATTGTTGGTATATGAGTTGGGAGTATGAGGAACTGATGAGTATAGCTTAGCGCTGTTCTTGGCTATCAGCAGAGCACATGTTTGACCACTGCTCCATTCAAACACTTCCCCACAACACAATCACATCAAAGGGGTTTTACCATAAAGGCATTTCATGTCCTGCTAGTCCTCTCTTCAGCTTTCAGTGTCTTCAAAAGGGGGTGTGTATAATTTATTTGAACTGCATAGCATGTGAACCAGCAGACTTGACAGCACCATGCCTTTCCCCACAGTGTTCTCCCTCCTGAGTCTCTAGTCAAATAATGGTCTGTTTATGTAAAGGGAAGTTATCTAAAATACAAGCACTATGATTATCTACAGTGTAGCTGAGTGTTTAGCACTTCTGTCTTTCAGCAAAGGGGTCCTAAGTTCAAATCCCTGCAGGAATAAAAAATGCAGATTTTATTTTCCTTCTCAATGCACATACCTGATTGAGGTTTCTTTTTTTGGGGGGTGGATGAAAAAATGCCAAGAGGCAGGCTTATTGCACTGTCTGACTAATTATTAAGGAGCACAGAGGACAGGAGTAGAATAACAGTACCTGGGATTGAACATTCATTCAGCAGAGAGTGTGTGATTACTAAGCAGAGAATAGGCTGACAGTAGCTGCCTGGTCGTATCCCCTGGAGACGAGCTGTACACTATGGCTTACTAAGGAAGCAGCTAAAACAAAAATGAAGCAGAATCTTTAATAATGATGAATGGGGAAAATGTTCATTATTTAAGTCGCAAGTTCCCCACATCAATTTTACTTGGTGGGCAAGCTCCTTTATGGAAGAGCGGGGGACTAGTCTTTTATCACCGGTCCTATGGAGAGGTGATGAATGTCTGTTGTGAGAAAACCCCTCCAAAGGGTTTGAGGCTTAAAGACCAGCTCTATCCATATACCCTTTAGGACCCTCCTAATCACAGAGAAGAGTAAGAAATGAAATGTTATGGAGTAAGTAATGGAAATTATACATCTAATCCTTCTTTTCTGGCCCCCACGGAAAAATCATCTCTCGAAGTGCCTTTTTTCCTACAGGCTTTTGTACATATGCTGTCCATGCCCTTGTCATCCCCCGCTAGACTACTGCAACATCCTTCTCAGTGGCCTCCCAGCTAGCACCCTCGCTCCCCTCCAATCCATCCTTAACTCGCTGCCCGTCTTATCCACCTCTCTCCTCGCTACTCCTCTGCCTCTCCCCTCTGCCAATCCCTTTCACTGGCTTCCATTGCCCACGAATTCATTTCAAGCTACTACCCATGACCTACAAGGCTCTCCATGACCTCTCCCCTCCATACATCTCTGCCCGAATTTCCAAATATTCCCCCTAAACGCACTCTCCGCTCCTCAGAGGACCTTCTCCTTGCTCTCCCCTTATCAGCTCCTCACACAACCGTCTCCAAGACTTCTCCCGTGCTTTCCCCCACACTCTGGAACTCACTGCCCCAACACATCAGACTCTCTTCCCTCTCGCCAGCTTCAAAAGTAACCTGAAAACCCATCTCTTCAGGCTTGCCTATAACCTTCACTAAACTTGTCACTACTTCCTCCACAGACATGTCTGCCCCTCACCTCCTGTCTCTTTCCCCCTCCTTGTAGATTGTAAGCCCTCGCGGGTAGGGTCCTCTCCCCCTCTGTGGGTGCCAATTGTCATTAGCACTGTACTCGTTTCACGTATGTAATGTATGTAACCCCCTCGAATGTACAGCGCCCTGGAATCAATGGCGCTTTAAAATAAATAATAATAAAAATAATAATAATAATAAGAATAACTCCCTCTTGCATACACCTATTATTGGATTGCTGACATGTAATGCTGCATATTGATTGTATATCTGTTCTTATATTTTTTTTTATTTCAGGTCAAGGAAAATCATCTTCTCTGAATGTGAACACCCTGGTGATTTCCATATCAGGACTCGTCATTGTTACATTGCTTGGATTCATTGTGCACTTCTACAAGAAACGAGTCCGGCTTTCTGGTTATGAGCCGCTGAAAACTCAAGACCTCTGAGCCTAATTCTCAACAGTCAATGTCAGTGTTATATAAAGAAAGGAGAAATCCTTGCTATTATTCGCAGACAAATATTGGCTGAACTCAATGGAAACTATTTTAATAAGCATCAAAATGTTAAATTTGTGGACTGGAAACTTTTTACTACCAGTTATTAAAGCGTTTTTAATCATAAATTCAGCATTTTGTTGTCCTGTTATAAGAATTCTAACCAAATGCTTTGTAGTCTTACTATGTTTTATAGATTAGATGTTTCTATAGAGGTTGTTACTTCCTTTGAAATAAATGGAATTTTTATTCTTATCTGCCAAGGTGAAGCCCATGCCTCCTGACTGTGTCTAATAACCACTGAGTGATATATTTCAAGCTAAGGACTCATTCTGTCACCTGTATCAAGCCTGAAGAAGGGCAGTGGTCCCGAAACGTTGCTGATTGCACTATTGCTCATTGATTCAGTGGTTACTGTTTTTTTTTTATCATGGATGGAATAATAAAAACTTGAAAGCTACAATACTCTCCATTTCTCTTACTTCCTTTCATTATTTGCATCTGATGGTATTGGAGATGGTCTGGCACCCATTCCTACTACTACATGTGAGAGTGCTGCCTGTACCCCATCTATTGGCTGTCATTATACTGTGTACTATGAAGGGTATAAGAGCCTGATGATCGGAGAGACATATAAAAAACCAAAAGACATAAAGAGAAGACAGGGGAAGAAGGGAAGAGAGAGAATGAGTGACCACCAATAGCTTTCCATTGCCTTCAAAATGTCTGACAATGGTTTTCATTTTCTGTCTCAACTCCATTGTAAAAATAAAATACTGTGCACCAACAGAGAAGCTTCTCGAACTTTAAAGTAGTCCCTTGGTTGCACGCAGGGTCAGTACAGTCGGCAGCCCCCTTTATAATCACCACTTGCATCATTATGTTGGTAAGAGGTTAAAAGTGTTTTTTTTGCCAGTTTTAGGGTGGTGGAACGGTGCAGGGCTTACGAAAGGTAAAATTGCATCATTTAATTGTCTAGCTTCAATGGTCCTATGGATATTGCCTTCTATCCATACAGGAACATTTAACAGAAAACAGTCTCCCACTTCCTGTTCAGGCTGTGGTTGGTTCTACAGCAGTGACTGACATCTCCTAGCTAAGTCTGGTGAAAGGACATTGGTGGTGGAGAGGTCTCAACGGAGGGGCAGAAGGCTACAGAGCTCTAAAGGGTCAGTAGGAAAAAACATAAAAAAGCTCTTGTGTTGCTGATAAGACACAGCAGGGAGTGATGTCACCATCCTAGTCAGGACTCTAGAACCTGTTAAAGCAAAGAGATGGTCTGTAGTCTAGGTAAGCTTGTGTACAGAAGAAGGAAATAAGAATTGTTCAAGTTAAGGGAAATCAGAGCAGCAATGTATTTGGAAATAATCTTTATTTACTGTTAACCCCTTACCGACAATGGATATATGGGTTTGTCCTATGATGGGTAAAAAGCTATGGAGTAAACATGGGTTAAATGAGGTTACGGAGTTTGTAGGTTGATTCAATATCCATAGAAAATATGAATAATCACATTGATGCTATTTGCTAATATTACTAAAATGAAGTGATTTACTATAAATCAAGATGTTCTAACAAACAAGAATATCCTGCAAGTTGGATGTCGCTGAACCTTGTAGCTCTACAGAAAAAATATAAAACAAACAACAATTGTAATTAAATCAATATTATTACTGACTGTAGTTTACATCCTTAACATCATGTGTTTTCCATGTTGCTGAACCTCATTGTTCTACAGATCTTGTTACTAATTGTAGTTTGCAGTCCTTTAGGGTGCTTTCACACAGTGCACTTTTGGGTGCGGTTTTTGGTGCATTTTACTTGCAGAAATGCATAGCATAAAACTACCTTTATTGCTGTGCATTTCTGCAATATAAAAACACACCAAAGAACGCACCGTATGAAAGCACCCTTAGATCTTATTGTTATATTGTTATATTCCATCTGTGAATCCAATTTCCTATGATTCCTTGTGCATGATTACAAGAAGCCAGCAGAGAAATCTCACCATATGGACCTCAGCAGCCGCAGTATGGACTGCATGAAACGCGTTGTCCATTTCTGCTAATCTCTCTTAATGTGGTTTTAATTCAATTATGTATTTACTATGTGTGATATGTAAACAAATGAGCGTTTTTGGGGTTTTACTACAGGGGACTGTGTAGCTACCTACAGGAGGCTGTGTACCTACAGAGGGCATTGTACATACCTACAGGGGGCTGTGTACCTACAGAGGGCATTGTACATACCTACAGGGGGCTGTGTACCTACCGGGGACTGTGTAGCTACCTACAGGGAGCTTAATACCTACCTATAGGGGGATGTGTACCTACCTACAGCGGGCTGTGTACCTACCTACCGGAGGCTATATACCTACCTACAAGTGGATGTGTACCTATCTACAGGGGCGGTGTTCCTACCGGGGACTGTGTAGCTACCTACAGGGAGCTACATACCTACCTACCGGGGGATGTGTACCAACCTACAGGGGGCTGTGTACCTACCGGGGACGGTGTAGCTACCTACAGGGAGCTAAATACCTACCTACAGGGGGATGTGTACCTACCTACAGCGGGCTGTGTACCTTACTCTACAGAGGGGCTGTATATTAGCACTGCATGGCTTTGTATTTATTACCTATAGGAGGCTGTCTTTATCCGTACCTACAGGGGGCTTATATTACCTGATTAGGGGGCTTGTGCAGCCTATATGGAGATGTATACCTACCTACATGGGTCTGTATACCTACAGGAGTCTCTATACCTACCCATCGGAGATTGTGTACCTACAGGGAGCTGTGTACTTCCCAACAGAGAGCTGTTTACCTACCTACAGGGAGCTGTATACCTGCCTAAACAGGACTGTATACTTATGGGGGCCTGTATACCTAACTACAGGGGGCTTTATACCAACAGAAGGCTGTATACCTACAAGGGGCTGTGTACCTACCTACATTGGGCTATGTATCTACCTACAGGGGGCTGTATACCTACCTACAAAGGACTATATACCAATGAGGGGGCTGTATACCTACCTACAGGGGCCTTTATACCTACATTAGGCTGTATACCTACACTGAGCTGTGTACCTACCTACAGAGGGCTGTGTACCTACAGTGGTCTGTGTACCTACCCACAGAGGGCTGTGTACCTACCTACAGGGGCATGCAGTGGGGAAAATAGGAACTTGATACACTGGCGATTTTGCAAGTTTTCCCACATACAAAGAATGGAGAGACCTGTGATTTTTACACTTCAGTGACAGACAAAATCTAAAAAAAATCTATAAAATCACATTGATTTTTAATTAATTAAATTGCATTTTAATGCATGAAATTAATTTTTGATCACTTAGCAACCAGCAAGAATTCGGGAACTCACAGACCTGTTCGTTTGTCGTTAAGAAGTCTTCCTACCCTGCACTCATCACCTGTTTAATCTTGTTACCTGTCCACTCAGTCAATCACTCCGCAACCTCTCCACCATGGCCAAGATCAAAGCAGTCTATGAACACCAGGGACAAAATTGTAGACCTGCACAAGGCTGGGATGGACTACAGGACAATAGCAGCTTGGTGAGAAGACAACAACTGTTGGCGCAATTATTAGAAAATGGAAGAAACACAAGATGACTGTCGATCTTCCTCGGTCTGGGGCTCCAGATCTCTCCTTGTGGGGTAAGAATGATTATGAGAAAGGTCAGGAATCAGTCCAGAACTACAAGGAAGGACCTGGTCAATGACTTGAATAGAGCTGGGACCACAGACTTACAGATTACCGTTAGTAACACACTACGCCAACATGGATTAAAATTCTGCAGGGCACACAAGATCCTCCTGCTCTCAATATCACATGTCCAGGTTTGTCTAATGGCCATCTGGATGATCCAGAGGAGGCAGGAGAAAGTCATGTGGTCAGATGAGACCAAAATAGACCTTTTTGGTATCAATTCCACTCACCATGTTTGGCGAAAGAAGAAGGATGAGTACAATGACAACACTGTCCCAAACGTGAAGCATGGGGGTGGAAACCTCATACTCTGGAGGTGATTTTCTGCAATGTCCTTTTTTACATTTGTGAGGGTTAATGCTAATATGTGTACATGTGTGTTTCAATAAGCTAAAGTTTGTTTATAAGAAAAATACCAGCTTTCTCCTTATAAGGACCATTACAGATATCCATTTTCGAGGGGACGATGATTGTGCAGAATTGTAGGCATTCAAGATGGCCGCGATTCCATGTATTCTGCCAACAAGCAAATGCGTTTCGACTACACTTGTCCCAAGATTAGCATGGCTGATACATCTGCTAGGCAACCGACTTTGAACCAGAATAGAGAACTTTGTTGCTAAACCTTCCTATGGACTGTCCATGCGCGGGCTCCCGGCCCATGAATCCATATAACTATGTGTGCCTCGGCTCATAAAGTAGGAAAGTGCTATGGTAGATTGGACCAGAAAAGTGTTATGTCGCTTTTCTTTCGATTGGCCGGCCAGTGCACGCTTAGACAACTGATTTTTGGTAGTACGGTAGTGGAAAAGGAAATCCATTGTCGCTTTAGACCTTGACAATCTTGGCACCATCGACTGGGCGTGGCTACGCGATACCAGACCCGCAGACCGAAAAGGACTGTCGTGTGAAAACCGAGGCAGCATCAAATCTAGGACTGCCAGCTCAAGAGTTCCGGTATGTTAGATTACTTATTTAACTGGAATTCTACTGCGTTGGCCATTTTGATGTTAGTCTGGTAGTAATTTGTCGGTCACCGTGTATGAATTGTGGGTGTGTCAGAAAAAGTGACTGTCATATTTTACAAGGATCTGTACATGTTCACGTCAATAGAAACCATTGTGAAGTGACGGCTGTTAAACGAGGCTGAGTCTCTGATTTTTTGAAGTCACTGAGTTGTTCCCCAGTATGGTTCGGTGTAGAAGCAATTGCTAAATATAGCCCTCGGCATGTTCTTGAAGGATGTATAGTGAGGCTCGTATTTTCTTGTGTTATTTTTAAAGGACAGGATCGCGGGTGCTGATTAGAAACCTGCGTTGGGCTCGGTGATCAGAAGTCTTTATATCAATTGGGGGAACTTCTGGGAGGTTTGTGAATACCGGGAGGGGGGTGTGTAGTACAGCCTTCACTAGTAGGTACTTTACTGTGACAGCGGTGAATTGGGACTATTGTTTTGTATAGGTTAGGGACTTTTATTATTTTGTTAAGTGTTCGCGAGATGAGAGACTTGCTTGATGGGCACAAGTGGTGGCCACACTTTGTGGTAGTATTTACAGAAAAATAGAGGTAAGAGGATGTATTATTATGCTTGAACTTGTTTAAACAAGAACATAAGTTATCCAGAGAAGCTGAGACTTAGCCAGGAAATAGTTGCTCGGAAAGAAGGGAAGAATATGTTAATCATGTAGGAAGATTACAAACTTGTGGGATTGTCTAGAGTGGGGACGGCTCAGCCCGTTCAAGATTGTGGCGCAGGAATCATAGAAGGGTCTTGAGGCCAAGTTGTGTGATAAGAGGATGGTTTGACATGGCACGGTCGCATTTGAGAGTTTTGCAAGGGACTACTGAGCAGAAAGAAGTTATGTTTGGGAAAAAGGGGCGGGATATTCTAGTGAGGGTACTGGTGGTTATGAGATGCTGAATAGTTTGTACGGTTTCATGAAATGTCCGAGGTGAGTTGTGCAGATTCTTATTTTCTTTTCTAATAATTGTGGGCCACGCTTGTGCCTGTGCCTACCGACTTTTAATGGCTGAACGTAATGGTCCTCTCACGGTTAATGGGTTGGACCTAGAGTGAAGTATGCTAGTGTGAACAAAAATCCGGGACACGGCGGTAGGAAATCGTTCGTAGTGCCTTTGGCTGCTGCCCGAAAGAACGCCACCAGAGGTGCGGATGCTCTTGAATTCAGACCTATGTCTCAAGGCCTCTCATATCCTTTAGTCACTCCTTAGGGGCTCGTACTATCAGGGGTTCCCACCGGCCCCCACGAAGCGACGTGATCAGGGCACGGCCTCAACGCCTGTGGCACCGCTCCAGGAGCACAAAACCGCCCCCACCCTCCGGCGCGTGTTCGTCTTGGATCTGAAGAGGATGAGACACTGACTTCCAGACCAACTCAGCCCGGGGGCAAGGACCCGGATAGGCCGCCCGAGATTCACCCCATAGGGCTGCTCGGGGACTGGATCATCGATCTGGAGTTCAGGGTGCCAGCAGTGTCACTTAATCTTCGCGACAGGTGGCACGGGACAGTGGATGTTCGCCCCCAAATCAAGGGTGCTCTCAACCAGTTAGCTTTGGAGGGGGATAAGTATACCTGTCACCAATCTGAAGACAGATACGACAATGGGGAAATTGGGAAACCCTGAGTGTCCAGTATGTTAATAGCCACCACGAAGTGAACAAGTTCTGTTCACTGTGGGGGTCATGGAGACATTCCTCACTCCAAAGTAGGATCGATTAGGAGTCAGCAAACACGCCGTTAACTACGCTGGTGGATTCGGCTGCGAAGCTCTTAGGAGGGTGGGCAGGCCGTCAGGTGGAATGTGCCGATTCATAGAAAACAACTGGGAAACCTTTATAATTGGTCCCGACGAGTGGTACGGAGCTGGGGAGCTGCCTTGTGAAAGTCTATTACACACCGTTGGCCCTGTTTATGCTAGCAGGAATCCAGATAATAATGTTAGAGATCTTCGATCTGCCATCTGGATGCCTTCCGCGCCGCCCGCAGGGTCAACCGAGATGACATGCTAAACGTTCATCTCACTACCTGGGTTTCAGGCGGTATCTAATGGATACCCCATTCTAGAAATGTGTACAACATGCATTTAATGACTATTATGCAATTATCACTGAGGCATGTTGTTGGTTTTAGAAGTGCTTAAGATTGGTGTCTGACAACCAGGCACACAGGATTGTTGGTCCAAACATGGTTGGGCAGTGGAGTGATCTTGCCAACGGAGGGACAACCACATGACCCTTCCTACCATCCTCTGCACTGGACAGCCAGCCATGACTGAAGGACCAAAGTTCAGCCGCCACGTTGTTACTGGTGATGCCAGAAGGGACGATCCATATGTGCCCTCTTTCAACCCCGGTACAGATAGACTATCTGGTAAAACAATTTACCTGACCCCATGAAGTTTCCCATTGCTATTTGCTTAGGAAACTGACACAGACCAGGGGGACAGATATATGGAGGCAAGCTGGGAAAAGATCTAGATTATTCTAGTGATGGTAAACATTCTGATGAGTACCTCCCTACCTTCCAGAATATTGGATACCACGGGAATAGAACTTATCTCCTTGGAGGTTGGGTCCTATGTATTGCGAACATCTTTTAAAAGTTGTGGGACAAGATATGCTGAGTGAATTCAAACTTCCACTCTGCAGGATTGTCCTCAACAAGAAGCAGGGGACGGCCGTAGACACATCTTATGCTCATTAGTTGCAGAGTACGAGGATCTAGGATTTTCCATTACAATAAGATTACAATGCTCGCCTTGTTGGTTAGAGCTTTGATTGATGGCCTGGAAGAAGGACCTTAGAAGTCTTGAGCTGCGCACAGGACCAGAGTTGTAGCTAGAGTACATGGAGGCTCTATCTGTAGTAAAGGGTTCAATAAGTAGTTGAAAAGGACAGGACAGGAAAGATAAAAAGATTGACAAAATGGTGTGGAAGCCGGGTGATTGATTAGTGTGACCCCAGCCCCCCTGGTACCAACAGCTCCCTCCATAGAGGCCCCTCACAGTCAGAGGCCCCCCACTGGAACCCCATGGGTTCCAGAGGAACCTCCATTTGCTGGCGCTGCAATCTGAGCCGGTCTTTTTAAACGTATTGCATGGTCCGTATCCCACCAAAAATTCTACGGATATCGAAATGTACAATCTGATGGTCGATACCACAACCAGAAGGGCTCCTTTGATAGGTTAGGCCGCCAGTCCCTGTTTTTTTCTGTAGGGAAAAATCAAGCGTGTGGGGTTGTCTCTTCCCTGTCGCTGGACAGCTACTGATTTTTTGGGTGGCACAGGTGCGGAGCCAATCTGTGATTTCAGCTAAGGCCCTACCATGGGGTCCAGATTCCTCTGACATACTTAGATGTTATTGGGGTAGAGCTATTCGCATCATATCGTCGCATCTCACCCTGTGCCATTATTGCTGGTCCCCTTACCTGAGTTGTTGATACGTGTCTTCGTATCAGACACCTCCTGGTGAATTAATTGGAAGCGGACCTTCTGAAGCTCATGAGGGCACAAATACAGTATATACCAGGGAAGGCAGTGGAATTAGAACCTGTTTGACCCGGCATCTGAAGATGGGGATAGCTGTACCGCTGTGCCATTCAAGGTCCTTTATCTGAGTTATGATGTCCCTAATGGAACCCTACTTTTGACCAAGATTCACCTACATTCTACTACTGTTACTCACAGGACTTATGGCTTCAAAGTCTAATGATGTTGGATCTCAGGACGGGACCCAAGGCATTATTTTGGTGCCATAGGCGAGTACAGCCAATGGCGCCCCCCTCCTCGCTTCAAAAAATCACCCCCCCAACACACACACAACTAATTCTCTCACCACTGGCTTACAGGTCCCTGCACTAATTTTCGGCATATTCAACATTAGCTCATCATTTCCTCTGCAGTCACTGCACAATGAAAATCAGTCCCTGAAAATTTGCATTTTCAAAATCGCTCCTCCGTTTTGAAGTGATATACCTCTAACATAACAGTCACGAATAAAATCCCCACGATACATGGAGCAAAAGTCTTCAGACGATATGATTGTACTAAAAACACTCCTACAAAAACAAGACCCAAATAGTTTATACTTTAAGGCTCAAATAATAATCCTGCCTCAGACCATGACGCAATCGCAAACCCCACACTGTGCACTATCAAGCTGAACCAGGCTACTAATTACATTATTCCATCCTGCCATTATCAGTGACCCATGTGGTAGATACCAGTTGCTTCGTAGACGCTCTGCAGGAATATAAGTGATTTACAGCTGCAGTTCCATTGTAGTGACTCTACACTAGGAGACGTCTCTTTTCTGATCTGCGTCGATCACTTTCCCTTTTCTTCTCATAACGGTTTCACACTTCATGCCAATTGCTCCGGCAAGACTGCTTTGCCATGAGGATTTGGACTACAAATATTTTAGATTCCTCTACATTTCTCTGTAACTCTTATCTATAGGTATATACTGTCCCGCTTAGTCATGACTGGGTATTATAGATTTGCCTCTCAAGTCAGGCAGGTATATAGTTATTGTTCCTTAGACAGGTAGGTTATATAAATATAGGGCACTCTGGCAGGTATATTGCTAGGGCTCAGGCAAATATATTGCTAGGGGTTCAGGAGGCGGTTAAGTACCTCACGTAATGGGGGCTAAGGCCAGGAGTTTGATGTGGGGCTCAGGCTGCCGTATAGGGGCCACAGGCAGGCGTAGTATGAGGCACTCAGGCAGGCGTATGGGTACACAGGCAGGCGTATGGGACCTCAGGCACGGCGTATGGGGGCCACAGGCAGGCGTTACGGGGGGCTCAGGCAGCGTACGGGGGCTCAGGCACCGTACAGGGTCAGTAGGGCGTACAGGGTCACAGGCAGGCGTCATGGGGCCCAGGCAGGGTTTTATGGGGGCTAAGGCAGCAATATGGGGGCTCAGGCAGGCGTTCGGGGGTCAGGCAGCCGTACAGGGGCTCTCATGGCAGGCGTTCAGGGGCCTCAGGCAGGGTATGGGGCCACAGGCTAGGCGTTAGTGGGACTAGGCAGGGCTTTTTATGGACCTCAGGCAGGCGTGTAACTTTAAGGGGCCACTGGCAGGCGTATGGGGGCCACAGGCAGGCTTTATAGGGGCGCCACCGGCTAAGCCGTTTACATGGGGCTAAGGCAGGCGTATGGGGCCACAGGCAAGCGTATGGGGCCAGAGGCAGGCGTTAATGGGGGGGCCACAGGCAGGCGTTAGTGATATATTTGGGGGCACAGGCAGCGTAAACGGGGGTCAGGCAGGCGTACGGGGGCCATCAGACGGCGTAGGCGGGCTCAAGCAGGTTATAGGGGCTACCAGGCAGGATATAGGGGCCCCACAGGAGCCGCTATGGGGGCTCAGACGGCGTATGGGGACCACAGACGGCGTATGGGGCTTAGGCATGCTTATAGGGGCACCAGGCAGCGCATATTAGGGCACAGGCAGGCATTATGGGGCCGCAGGCAGGTATTATAGGGGCCACATGGCAGGATTTGGGGGGCACAGGCAGGATTTAGTGGGCCACAGGAAGAATATAGGGGGCCACAGGCAGATTATAGGTGGCGCAGGCAGGCATTATTGGGGAGGAGCAGGGCTGGTATTATAGGGGGCGCAGGGACAGGATATAGGGGGCAAGGCAGGCATATGGGGAGCCTCAGGGCAGGCTCTTAGGGCCACAGGTGGCATTATAGGTGGCCGTGCATGGCTTTATGGGGGAAGGCCGAGGCACGTATTTATAGGGCGGAAGCAAGGAGGCTTTGATTGGGGCCGCAGGATGATTTATTGGTGGCGCAGGCAGGATATAGGGGAGCCACGGAGGCATTTTAGGGGGTCCGCAGGCAGGCATTATGGGGGCCGTGCAGGCATTATAGGGGCGCAGAGGCGGGATCTGGGGTGGCACAGGCGGCATTATGGGGGCCGCAGGGCAGGATATAGGGGGCCTCAGGTAGGCTTTTTAAATTTGGGGGCCGCAGGCAGGCAGTTTTGGGAGGGCCGCAGGCAGGCATTATGGGGGCGCAGGGCAGGTTATAGGGGGCCACAGGCAGGCAATATTAGGGGCGCAGGCAGGATATTCATGGGGGCGTCAGGCGGGCATTTAGGGGCCGAGAGCGGGGATACAGGGGGAACAGGCAGGCACTACTATGGGGGACGATGGCAGGTGTTATAGGGGGCACAGGTATGGCAGATATAGGGGGCCGCCAGGAGGGGCATTATGTGGGCCGCAGGCAGGCATTATGTGGGCCGCATGGCAGGATATAGGGGGCACGAAGGGGGATATAGGGGGGCAAGGCAGGCATTATGGAGGCCGCAGGCGGGATATAGGAGCGCAGGGCAGGCGGGTTTAGGGTGCCACAGGCAGGATATAGGGGCACCAAGGCAGGCATTATAGGGTGGCGCAGGGAGGTATTATAGGGGCCGCATGCAGGCTTATAGGGGCGACAGGCAGGATATAGAGGGGCCACGTGGAGGCTATTATGGGGGCCACAGGCAGGCCACTTAGGGGCGGCTCAGCAGGATTATATGTGGGCAACAGGCAGGCATTATATGGGGGCCGAAGGCGGTGGCATTATAGGGGCCGCTAGGCGAGGATATGGGGGCCACAGGCATGGCGTATGGGGGCACTAGGCAGATATAGGGGGGCCACAGGAGGCACTTAAACAACAACAACATTAAATACTTACCCAATTGGTGCGCTGCGCTCCTCTTCTGTCTCTTCAGCCGCGCGCTCCTCCGGGCAGCTCCTCGGGCGATACGGCTGTGATCGCGCTGTGGCCGTGGGAGAAGGCAGCGGCGCGATGACATCAGTCATTCGCTCGACGCTGCCGGCTGAGGCGCACGGGGCCGCGGGGGTACTTCAGCGCTATGAGGACCCGGCGGCCCCGCTGTGTCGGCCCTGCCAGCTCACGGAGGATCAGCGATCCTCCGGGGAGCGTGACTGGACACTGTTTGGGGGCAGGGAGCGCTTGACTCTCTGTCTCGCAGAATGCGGTCACCGAGTACCGCGGCGCTTCAGGCCTACGGCAGCGGCCTTGGAGGCCGGCGAGCGGTTGGGCCCTGATGGCGCCCTTAGGGATAGGCTGGGTGTGGTCGCCTAGGCGGTGCCTACCTGGCCTACTCGTCGTTCCCGGCCCCTGGTTGGATGATTGCCTGTACCTGCTTGTGTCAGTTTGTTCAAGGAATAGGAGCGCTTATCCCGCTTTCCACAATACCTTTGAAGATGTACAGGAGAAGGCCTGAAAGATTCAGATCTGACCTTACTAAACGCTGGTGTCTTATATCCTGTACATACATGTAACACGCCCATATTTCAAGTTCAAGAAGAAGAGTAAAGCAAGGGTGAGCAAAAGGTACAGGCTAGTGGCAAGATTTGCGAGCAGTTAATGCTGCCACCATTTTAGAACTCCAGTGGTCCCACCCGAACTTGTTGTACCATGATGCCTCAGCTGTTCCTGCTTACAGTTGTGGATCTTATAATGGTTCTTCAGTGCCCTCTTCTGAAAAGACCAGCCAATACCTGTTTGCCTTCAACTTCAAGGCTCCAGTTCACCTGGACCCGAACACCCCAAGGAGCCAGAACAGTCCTAATCAATTTCACTCAAGTATTGAAGGTTTCCTTACAACCAGGATAGAAGCCACCCTAGATGTTACGTTCTTCAGTATGTGGCGCAAGACATATACCCTGGGAGACCCCTGAGGTAATGGAAGCTGAATCCATATTCCTATCCAACATTCTCTCTACAAACTAACTGCAAAGGTGTATCCAGATAAACTACAGTGGTGTAAGGCGAAGGTTTTTATTCCTAGGTCATTGTATTGCCAGGAACTAGACATTCTGACAGAAACAGGGTCCTTGCCATACCACTCAAAGTACCCAGAGAATTCAGACTCCAAACTTCAGTCATTTTTTGGTCTGATCACCTTATGTGACAATGGGTTACCAGAAGCATCAAGGAATATGCAATCCGCTTTTGATTGCATTAAAACGGGGGCCCAAAGTTTCGAAGCCGCTCCCAATCCAGCAATCTATGCTCAACATGGATGCCATGCTTTGAGGGCTCTACTAGGCAGCTGGTTCTCAAAGCTCCAGCCTTGGCAATTCCAAGCATACAACAGGTCTTTCAAATATATTTGTTTCAGAGTAAGTGTGGACACGCCTCTGGAGTCCTAACTCAAGCTCCATGCTGGAAAAACAACGCCCTTGGGATACTATTCAGCTGTTTGGATCCAGTTGCTCGTACTCGCGCCAAACTGCTTTGAAGGGCTCTGTACACGCCGACACAGATTTTACTGGATAAGACCGCAGAATCGTCTGGGACATGATGAAATGATTCAGGCCCCCTGACCTTGTCTGCCAGTCCTACAGAGACCTTGCGGAAGCATATGATCTTCAGACGCCATTACGCTAACAGATGTCTTTACTGGCTGCCTCAATGTGTCTTTCAAGCGGGTTGCAAATGTTCTAATCACGCCACTCTTCTCTCCACGGACGGCGGGGATGATGATGATGATGGACAAGGAAGCGACAGAATCTTATGACATGATTGCATTTCTGTATACTGGCAGAAGAAATCACGTCTCCAGATACAGTGGTGACTGAAGAAGAAACTTCTTCCCAAGCGGATTCAACTGTGGACAAATGGTTAAGATATGCTACTGGTAAGAATGGGACTTTTAACAGGATTTGCATATACCACAGAAGTTTAAATCATCATGCGCAGAGATAGCACTGCCCCGACACTTTCAGTCATGAGTTGCAGAACTACAAGCTCTGGAAGAGGCCCATGCAAATATGGCTGAAGCTAAGACTGCAAACAATATGGACTGACTCCAGATATGCTCTACGGCATTGCCCCGATTTTGGACTACATGGGCAAGAATAGAGGCTTCATCTCAGCAGCAGGAACCCCTGTTGAAGCATGCAGTGCATAAATAAGTCCACCTTCTGTCAGCACTTGAACTGCAACCGCAAGGTAAGCAGAGGTCTGAAAGGTCAAGGGTCGATGGTAACGAAAAAAGCAGGGAAGCCAGGAGGGGGAAACTTTACGCAGACCAGGCAGCCAAGACAGGGCCTAGGTGCCTTGTCATCAAGTGGCTGGATCAGGAAAGCTACCTCCCATTATGGCAAGCAACTGAGCTCAGAAGATAGAGGTTTATCAAGGCTCAGGAACTGACCACACGGATCGAAGACTGGAAAACAGGAATGGCACCACGAGACGGTTGGTTGATGAACAAACAACTGGCCCTGCCAAGGAGAACAACATTGGATAAGGGAAGGTGCTATGTGCAGGGCTACTGATGGAAATTACATGGACTTGTTTGCCTCCCTCAGGCGAATGTACCCTGCTTAAAGCGGCAGGGCCCATGGGGCCACTCCACATTGGACAAGACCATGCATTGGTCTAGTGAAGAAGCGTGTACTATGCCTGGTAATGTAGCTAAATGATTGCAGCTACTATATGTCCTGTTTCAGTTGTGCCACCTGCAAAACCCATGCCCTACAGTCAAGTTACCTGCGCATTGGCCGATGCCTGAATTGCACATTCACATCGGTTCCATGTGGATCCTATCCTGCTGGCCAAAGAGTGGAATAATACGAATATGTCTTTTGGCTGTGGACATGTTTTCAGGATGGCCAGACAGCTCTTACCAAGTCGTCGACATACAATGCACGCTCAAAGTAACGGCAAGAATTTGATTATGAAATAGTTGTTCGATATGGAATCCTCAGCGTGATCGGAGTCTGACCGGGTTTTCCAGCATTCTTCTCGGTTTTGAGAGTTATGGAAATGGTTAGGGGTAGATTTGGGCCTCCACATGCGTACCATCCCCAAAGCTTGCGAAGGTAGTTAGAGAAATGAATTGTACGTGAAGAACATAATTTGAAAAGGACCAGTGATTCCAATTACTATTGGCAGAATACTTCTCCCATTTGTTCTGTACTTATCCGACACACTACAGGGAAAAAATGGCCTCCTGACCCTCTTTGAAATTTGTTTGGTAAACCACAGTTTTTTGAAATTCGGGATCAGGAGTTGCGTGAGGAGTATGATAAAAACTGTTCAATTTGTGATTTAATTGGCCAAAGAGTTGACTCTAATTTGCATTGCAGCAGTTTCTGATTCTCTTCAGATCTTTTACAGGTTGAAATTGTACGACTTCAAACCAGGGATATGAGCGTGTATGTGAAAAGGCACATTCAGCAGAAATTGCCTTAGAACCCGATTTGAAGGTCCATTTCACGTGGTTTTGATCACGGACTGCTCGTCAATATCGAAGGAAAGCAACTTGGATCCCGGCTTACTGTAAAAGCGGGACCCCTACAATAGGATGATGTTTGTTTTACCTTTGCGTGTTGTGTGGGATTCTGGTAGGAGCGCAAAGAGGGAGCACCCATATTTTTGGTGGACCTAAGCCATAACTGTTCAGACCTTCTCTTTCGAACTTCTGTGATATTTTGCCAGATCCGGTTTGTAAAGAAGGGTCCATTAACGCCATTTAGAGAGCTTACAACCAAGGGGAATACTATTTGTGTGTTGATCGTCTGGGAATGAAAAAATTGCTTGCTACTGGTTGATTTGTGGGATGGTAATATGGGTGAGGATTGGGGATATAAGCAAAGGAGGGAGGGACCGAAAGGACAAAAATGGGATGTCCCTGTTAGTCGGTTGACACTTTCCAGGGGGCCCAATACAACGCTGGGGACAATGGTGTTTCCCTAAGAAAATATACCTCTCTTTTTGAATATCACGAGAATACCGTGTCCGGGAGACCTGGGAAAAGTATGTTGGGCGCATATACCAGATATATAAAATCCATCGGCTAGGCCCTATAGAAACTTAGAAAGAGGCTGTAGGAAAAACCAAACACAGTGACCCCACTGCCCCCCAGTTGCGGGATGGAGCGTATTCTCGTCAGACAAGCTATAGCAGATGTTAGTCCTTATCCTAATATAAGATGGGATAGTTGTTTATCCATCGAGCACAGTCATCCCAGAAAGAATCTTTCGGTTGAATGGGTCAAATACACTTATTGGGCCACATCTGACTGTTGGAGCTGTCTTTCTTGTGCTGGAGCACCACACATGGAAACCACCATACACATAGTGGCATGAACTATGCAGGACTGTGTGGTTTCAAAACTATAAGGAACAAAATAAGACAGGATGAGAAGATTTTAAACCTCCTTTTAAGTTTGCAAACCCCAAGGGTACGATCAGGAGAGGTGATGGTATTACCGGCAATTGACACTTGCTTTTCTAATTGATTACCAGTCCAAAGATCTTTGGGAATCTTCCTCAGAAGGATTTTGTCAGGGAAAATTAACTCAAGTGAACTCTTCTATCACACAGTGTATCTTGTATGATGTCTTCTGGTTTTGTGTGGCAGATGGCATGATTAAGAAGCAGATTGCCACCAGAGTGGAAAGGTCAATGTACGATGGTTAAGCATGTCCATGCCTTTTAGAGCGTCCACCTCGGATCGGCCTCCCCATAGCGGACCCTCACGAGGAAAAGGAGAACAATCCAAATTTGTCGATGGGGATCCAATGCTCTATCGATGCTATAGGGGTCCTAAGGGGGTCCAGACAGTTTTAAAGCCAATACTGGGAACCTGATAAGCTGGGTTTTGGCTTCTTATTCTCAGGTCCATCATCAACAAAAATGTAGATTGGATAATTATATTTATTATAACAACAGAGGTTCGTCAATTAATGCAGAGATGGATTCAAGGTGTTACGAGGAGTAGGCCAATACAGATGTAACATGCAGAACGATTGAGCACTAGACTGGTTTAGCGGAAAGTTGGAGTTTGTGGTTATGGTTAGGAGAAGAATGTTGTATTACATCCAGGAAATAAACAGAGGTGAATGGGAAGTATTACCGCATTGCTGGGTAAGATCCAGGAATTTATCGAAAGAACTTAGAGGAATTAGGAGTGGATATTCTGGGCTATGGTCTAGACGGATTGGTGGAGGGTGGAAGAATGGTTACAAAAATTGGTACAATTCTAGGGTTATTTGGTGGTTTTGTGTTTGTTCTTTGCTGTTTGTCCCTTTTTAAAAATCTACTAGCAAAATAGCTTTGGAGGAACGGTGAGTAAGTTTCTAATTGCAAGAACAGAACTCTGATGCCTGAAAAGTAGAGGACTTCCTATAATGAAAGGAAAACTGCAAAAACAGAAGATGTCAATTAATTTTAGGGTTAGAATGGGGGACCTCACATCGAAGGTGGTTAGTCGAGAGGAGGAAGAGAGTTGTTTGATAGAGAAAGGCTCTCTTGCGAATCATTAGCTCTGTCTATCTGTATAAGTACATCCCCACGTATGGAAGCTCCAGGCTAAATCATAGTAATTTTAGAGTTTGAGTATGGGAAAAAGTTGGCATTATTTTAGGGGGGAATGTGAGGTTAATGCATAATTATGTGTTCATGTGTGTTTCAATAAGACTAAGTTGGTTTTTAAGAAATTACCAAGTTTCATCCTTATATGACTAAGATATCTATTTGAGTCGAGATGATTGTTCAGAATTGAGGCATTCAAGATGGCGCGATTCATGTATATCTTGCAACAAGAACTGAGTTTCGACTACATGTAAGAAGAACTGGCAGATACATTGCGTGGCAACGACTTTGAACCAAGAGAGAATTTGTGCTAACCTTCCTATGGACTGTCCACTGGCAGGAATCCCGCCCACAGTTTTTCCCATATAATATTGTGCCTCGTCTAATAAAGTAGAAGTGCATGGATAAGATTGGACAGATACAAGTGGTGATCTTTTTTATTGGGGCCGTGCACATAGACACTATTTGGAGTTACCGGAGTGGGAACCGGAATCCCTTGTCGCTTTATAGACTTGAACACATTGAAGTTAGGTGGATGAGGCTATGTATCGTGAGATTTTGGCAACAACTCCTTCCTCAGTAAGAACGCATTGAAGTTGAGTTTGGTGGGGTTACGACGAGGACAATGACCCAAACACAAGCGGGGAGTAAGAGCATCCATAAGAAGTTTAAGGTCCTGGATTGGTTAGCCAGTCTCCAGGACTGAACAACGAAAATGTTTTGAGAGAGCTGAAACTCAATGCTAGCAGTGGACAGCAAAACGAAATGATAAGATTGGAGAAGATCTTATGGAGGAGTGGGCAAAATCTGCTGCAGTGTGTGCAAACTCTGGTCAAGAAATTACGGGGGAAACATCTGACCCTCTGTAATTGGAAGACAAGGTGTCTGTACCACATATTGTTCTGTTTTTTATTGTATCAAATATGTATTTATGCATAAAATGCTAATTAAATATTTAAAAATCATACCAATGTGATTTTCTGAATTTTTTTTTTTTGTCTTCACAGATGAAGTGTGATCCTACACATAAATTAAATTTAATAATAATGCCATAAAATTACAGATCTCATTCTTTGTAGGTACTGGAAAATTTGCAAAACGAAGTGTCTAATATTATTTCCCCACTGTACTACCTCTTCTACATTATGACTATATCCAGTACTGTATTACAGGGAGCATTATACTATTTTCTACAGGGGGCTACTTTACCTACCTACAGTGGGCCAATATACCTTCCTTCTGGGTGTCTATATACCTACCTACTTATTGTGGGCAATATTACTACCTACTAACTTAATGGGGGGGTGCCCATAACTGAGGTAGGAATTGGTAGGGAAGTGTTGAAGTAAGAAGTCTAAGATGTTTGTGCGTTACATTCTGCAGGGATGAGTTACGGCCGGGAGAAGTCATATTGTGGTCTGGGACGTATGGAGAATAAAAGGCAAAAACAACGACTCAGAGAATAATTGATCAGATAAGACTAATAAAAAAGGAAAATCAGCCGCACAAAAGACTATATATATAAGGATGCACACCTACAAACCCAGTCCAAAGCCTTCCTCAATATAGAAAAACGAATAAGGCAGCACTTCCATATAAGCGGTTTTATTTCACCCAAATGTGCTAAGTTTCAGCTCAGCAATGAGCCTTTTTCAAGCTGTTTTTATTTATGATAAGATAAGACGTCTTCTCTGAGTCCCTGGATGTCAGGGGTTATTTTGCTTTTGTGTTAGATCAGTGCTGTATTCACTGTTATTTGGTGGGGACATGAGCTGGTGTCTGACCACTATTATGTGGTCTCTATATGGCGGTGTTGTAGGTTATACCTGAGCTGGTGTCTGACCACTATGTGGTCTCTATGTGGTAGTGTTGTAGGTTATACCTGAGCTGGTGTCTGACCTCTATGTGGTCTCTATATGGTGGTGTTGTAGGTTATACCTGAGCTGGTGTCAGACCTCTATGTGGTCTCCATATGGCGGTGTTGTAGGTTATACCTGAGCTGGTGTCTGACCTCTATGTGGTCTCTATATGGCGGTGTTGTAGGTTATACCTGAGCTGGTGTCTGACCTCTATGTGGTCTCTATATGGTGGTGGTGTTGTAGGTTATACCTGAGCTGGTGTCTGACCTCTATGTGGTTTCTTTATGGTGGTGTTTTAGGTTATACCTGAGCTGGTGTCTGACCTCTATGTGGTCTCTATATGGCGGTGTTGTAGGTTATACCTGAGCTGGTGTCTGACCGCTATGTGGTCTCTATATGGTGGTGTTGTAGGTTATACCTGAGCTGGTGTCTGACCTCTGTGTGGTCTCTATATGGCAGTGTTGTAGGTTATACCTGAGATGGTGTCTGACCTCTATGTGGTCTCCATATGGCGGTGTTGTAGGTTATACCTGAGCTGGTGTCTGACCTCTATGTGGTCTCCATATGGCGGTGTTGTAGGTTATACCTGAGCTGGTGTCTGACCTCTATGTGGTCTCTATATGGTGGTGTTGTAGGTTATACCTGAGCTGGTGTCAGACCTCTATGTGGTCTCTATATGGCAGTGTTGTAGATTATACCTGAGCTGGTGTATGACCTATATGTGGTCTCTATATGTCGGTGTTGTACTTTATACCTGAGCTGGTGTCGGACCACTATGGCGTCTCTATATGGCCATGTTGTGGGCTATAAGTTTGTTATCGATAATGTATATGTTCCTGTGAGTGGTTGTGTTTTTTGGGGGGCCCAATGCACATCTCTGCCCTTAATGCTGTTAAGAGGGCCCTGGGTCTGATGAGTATTAAGTGCTGAGGTCTGATGAGTTTTAAGTGCTGAGGTCTGGGGTCTGATGAGTTTCAAGTACTGTGTCCTTTTGGTCTAATGAAAAAAATCCTAATTCCCTACAGCTTATTTTAAAACATCATTTTTTTCCTTCATGATAATAAAATCCCTTATCAAACTTGTAAATCTTCAAAATTGCGGGTGTTACGAATGGCAGGAATCCTTCTTCCACTTTGTGTTCTCCTGCTTACTACATCAGATGAGGCTGTTGCTGTGCATTCGTCTTAACTCTCTTGACTATCAGCTGGCCATTCTGCATATGTGAGCTTGATTATTTTGGAATGGTTGATTGCTAGCTCTCTATAAAGCTGAATTTCATTAAGTGGCTGGCGCTGTGTATACTGTTAGCTGAGAGATTGTGTCTTGTGAGCTTATTGCATTCATTGTTTTGGTAGTTATCTGTTCCCAGTTTGTTAGAGTTCTATTTTTTATCTCAGTTCTTTGTCGCTTCTGTTTGCCCTGTGTCAGTCTTGCATTGTGTTCTATTCCTGAGTTCTCTTTGGCGGTTCTGTTTTTGTAAGGACCAGCATAACTAAGGGACATTGGTAGGGATACCATAAGGGGTAGAATAGGGCTAGGGGGATTTGGTGTTTGGGTCAGCACAGGTTTTTGTTGCTCAGACATGGCATCTGATGAGTCTTGGGTGCTGAGATCTGGGGTCTGATAAGTCTTGTGTGTAGTGATATGGGGTCTGGTGAGTGATGGGTGCAGAGATCTAGGGTTTGATGAGTCTTGGGCCCTGAAGTCTGATGACTGATAATTCTTGGGTATTGAGATGTGGGGCTTGATGAGTCTTGGGTGCTGAGATTTTGGGTCTGATGAGTCTTGGGTGCAGAGATCTAGGGTCTGATAAGTATTGGGTGCTTAGGTCTGATGACTGATGAGTCCTGGGTATGGGGATCTGGGGTTTCATGAGTCTTGGGGGCTAAGATTTGGGTACTGATTAGCCTTAGGTGCTGAGATCTGGGGCTTTATGAGTCTTGGGTGCTAGGATCTGAAGTCTATTGAGTCTTGGGTGCTGAGGTGAGAGTACTGATGTCTTGGGTGCTGAGGTGTGGGTTCTGATGAGTCTTAGGTACTTGAGTGTTGAAGATTTTTATAGTGACAAATACTAACTGTTCATATCTTCTCAGTACGGTTAATGTGGGCTACTCTTGGTTCGAGGGCATTAGGTCAGGTGTGGCTTTTTTAGGATAGTGAGATATTTTTATGTGATACCTAAAATTTCACACTGACATAATTTCTTAAAAGTAGGTGAAAATGTATATAGGTTAAAACAAAGAAGCTTCCATCACTTCACTAAAAAGAGTAGTGGGTACCATAAATATTTTTCTAAAGTTTTATGTCACGATTCTCTCATGACAGTTTTAAGCCAATAGCATATGGATAATTCTGATTATCCTTTATTGTAAATAACATTAATATTATACAATGGAGAGTTCCTATAGCCAATACTTTATTGGGTGGACATATAGCTTGTCTTGCCTTGCGGCAGACTCACTAAGTACGTTTATGTACAGTTAATACACCACTGGACGCATATAGAATAATCATATTACACAGATATAAAGCAATGTGTACAGTATTTGCATAGTGTTTTCAATGTAAAAGTTCGGCATTAGACAATTATCGTCTTCTATATTGTTAATAAGCTCTGTATCTGCTTCTATATTGGGATCGACGTCCTATATCTAATCATAGCGCTTGGTGCACGTAGCTTCAGATGGTGACTTTGCTGTTCTTGGTTCCACTTTTAGTTTATATGGTTTCTACAGCTTCATCTTCATCACTCTTTGCCTGGCAGGCGGGGGGCAGCGACCTTCACCTTTGATTTGAACATTTTTTGTCCGCTCTCTGTAACATATAAAAGAATAAAACCAATTACGTTATCTGCTTATTTGTGTTTCTTGGTCAGAGTTTCTGCAAAGTCCCAAAGGTCTCAAGAACTAAGGACCATCAAGACTCAGTAACCAGTAATGTGGGTAAGACATTATCAGTATTACCAGTTGTTTTAGGGATGGTTCAGCATATCACAATGTAGTAGGTCTTCAGAGGCAACATGAAAACAAAAATTATGGCACAGTCTTCCTCTATGTGTGAACAGTATAGCACTATGTTGGCAATGCTTATCCCTATGGCTTAATGCAGACACCATTTAGCACTTTTTTCCTCCATATAATCACAGTATCTCTCTATGACGAACAGTATGGGCAGTGATTAGCACCGTTGCTTGAATCTTTGTTGACAAGCTATGACACTACATGAAGGCAATTTGGTTCTGTGGAGACAAAAAACAACATGCATTGTTTGGCTTTAAAGTATTGCAGCCTGAGTAACATAGTATGCACTGACTTTATGTGTTCTGTATGTAGTACATAGGTGTTGTATTATAGTGTGGGCATTATGTGAATAGGTGTACCTTGCCCTGTGGCCCACAAGGGGTTTGCTCATCACATTGTTAAGCTTTGAACATATAGGCAAAGGTTAATAAAGATTGTTACCCAATACATGGCTGTTTTTCTTCCTTTCAGAACTAGAGCAGTTCTCATCTCCTGCTTGTTTAAAAAGGGTTTCCTAGGCTGCCAACCACCTCTCTCTGCTCTATAGCCTTGGCCTGGAAGGTGACATCACTCTCTGCTGTGTTTTATCAGCCGCACAGGAGCTTGTTTTTGTTTCTGACTGATAAACTTTAACCCTTTAGAGCTGTGGAGCCTCGTGCCCTGCTGTTAAGACCCCTCCATTACCAATGTCTCCCCAACAGGCTCAGCTAGGAATATAAGAGCTGATTTGCCAATCACTGTTGTAGAACCGCCCAGAGCCTGAACAGGAAGTGAAAGCCTGCAGCTGGCTTTCAAGAGCAGGCTCCAAGGATCAGCCAGATGGGAAAACTACTTTAAGTATAATGTTTCATTGTGTTGTATCGATTCTGTGTCCAAAAACCCTTCAATTTTTTCATATGTTTTATTTTGTGCACTTTTTTCACCCTTTTGAAACCTATGCCAGCACAGACTGCGGGTCACCAGGCTTGGCATTGCTGTTGTCCCCTGCTTTGCTATGACAGTGGGAATACTGCTTTACTAGCACCACAATGTCCATTATCTATGCCTGTTTTGGATGCAGTTTGAAGGCAGTAAGAGAGCGACAACAGGGAATACCAGGACAGTGCGGGGGAGAGTCCCATAGGAATTGCTTGGAACCCGGCCCAGTCAGCACAGAGAGAGATTGTTTTGGGCTGTAAATGCCCATTAAAGGGGGGTTGGTGGAAACCAAAAAAAAAAGAAATATAGTGCGGTAATATAAAGATAAACATAATCCCTTCAAAAAACATGTGTGACTACTTACAGACATTTTATACACATGACACGCCTGTTGGATTTTCTCCTTTTGGTTAGTGGGGCAGAGCTACTTTTTCAGGTAAACTTCCCTGGGAAAAATACATTCCCAAAAAAAGCCGCTTCTCCCCAGCTGAGCGTAATTCTATTTTCTAAACCACCCCAAAATATATATGTATAGCCCATTTCCCCTTCTACTCGCAGAGTGCCCTCTAATTTCAAAAGTTATCAAACTAAAGAGCCAGCACACGTCAGTTATGTCGTCAGCCTAAACCCGGAAAGGAAAATCACAGAGCCCCTCCTACTTCCTGTGGACAGGTTTCTGCTGGAATGCCCGGGGCCCCTTTTTTTCTTAATAATGATTATCCCCCTTTGACAAAACAGCAGACTTTTCTAAATTTTTTAGGAATTTTTTCATTATGGTTGTAGTTTATGTATTTCTTTCTTCTTTTTCCCGGAGAACCCCTTTTTAAGGGTAGCTGTGCCGCCATTCATTGTCTTCTGTGAAAGCACCAAAATTTGACCCCAAAAAGAGCACAGAGGGGCGATTTTTAAACCCCGATAATATTTTTACAGCATAGAATAGCCAGACACAAAATTTTTGACTGGGTTTATTGTGGATACATTGGGGAAAATTTTAGACACTTTGTTATTCAACAGTTATTGGCTGTTTAAATTTTGAAAATATTTTTTTCCAAAATTTAGCAAAAATTTTCCCCAAAGCGCTGTATTTCAAGCCAATCCCTAAGTCATGCCACCCTGTTAAGTGGGTCACAGAAAGTGTCTAAGACATATCATAAAAGTGCAAGACATGTACAATAGTTTTATGCTCCAGTAATCTGCCTTGGTATGAAAAGGTTTCCCTCCTTCCTGTCACCATCAAGGGACAGCTGCAGTCCACAGGCTTGATACAACACCATGTGTTTTGTGGACTGCAGCTGTCACTTGATTAAAAAGCACTAAGGAGTGCTTGTGTTTCCCCAAAAATAAACCAAATCCTGATAATTAAAACAAGCTGGATTTTTCAGGGTTTTTGGAATAGGCTTGAGATATAAGCCCTACTCCAAAAATAAGCCAGGTTATAAAAAAATAAGCCCTAGTTCAGTACCAATGGCAAGAGCTGACATAACCAGCACAAGGTTGCAGCCTACTTCTCCTTCCTCCTCTTAGATGCCTCCCGGGTATCCTATGCCTGAAATACTACAGTGATGAGCTTTCCTGTCCTCCGAGACACTCCGGGTAAGCTCTGTCCCCATCTCAGTGACTAGTGAGTGCCCTGGGTGTACTGTGTTATCAAGGCCTACCATCACTGGCCAATCCCGATCTCTTCCTGTGACAAAACAATTACCGGAGCTTTCTGGGGTCCTCCCGACACCCTCCGCTTTCATTTGCAGTGCATTAGTTGACCCAGGGCCTTCACGACACCCAATGGAACTTTTGGACCTACTTCCGGCCTAAGTTTGAAAGAGCAGCCGGGGGTAATTGTAGCTTGGTAGCTGGTATAAGGACCACGTGTTTCTTTGCTTTCTTTATTGGAATACATTTTTATTTTTTTGTTCAAGAATAAATGTGTGATTGTTGTTCATGGGGAATAAAATAAGCCCTACCCCGATAATAAGCCCGAGCCGGTCTTTGGAGAAATAAAATAATATAAGACCTGTCTTATTTTTGGAGAAACACGGCATATCAAAATCTCTTGAAGCCCTAGTCTGATTTGGGAGATTCTGGCGTGCGCAGTATATCAATTCATATTCCGGTATCCTCTTTTTGCGGGTAAAAAAATAGTGCTAAAGGTCTCTGAGACCAATAGGTGGCACACAAACAATTTTCCTTTCAGGTTTTTTTTTTTATTTTTTTTCCATTGTACAATATAGAAAATTTTGAACTTCCCTTTCTCCGGCAGGCGACATTATTCCCCATAGGTTACCATCTTGCCACACACTGGGTTACCCCTCATACGGACAGGAGATTTTCCTATCTGGAACACAAAGGCTGCCAGGGGTTTTTTTACAAGGAACAAGGTACAGAAAAATATCCAGGGGAACAGAACAATAATTGGTCGAAATTCCAGTATCCTTATAACATGATAGCAATTTTTCCTGTGCAGCCACAGGAATTGTCATGCGAGCCCTAGGACATCCGCTAACTCTGTCGTTTCTGTACTGTGAAAAACTTTGAATGGGATTGAAAGTGTAAAGGCTACGCCCACATTGACCACCTTTATATTATAAAATAAAAATGAAAAACCTTTTGCAATACCCCTGGTTAAATATCTGCTACTTTTTTGTGCCTACAGCACCTATGCAAACCTATATGTTTCCTTGGTTGCAGATATAAACCCATGCAGTCTGATCCTGCATCCTGTGTTACTCCCTTTACTGTTCCCGCTTTTTCTTTTTTGCATTTGGGAAAGGTTAGAAAATGTATGGAACCAGATGGAGGGGGTAAACAGACTGCAGGATGTCACATATAGATCTGCATGGGGGAAAATTAATACAAGGATTTTTTCGGCAACACGGATTCCAAAAAAAAAACGGAATGTTTATTCTTTTAAACAGACCTGTGGGTTCGCTTGGGCAGGAAAAGACCCGGGGGAGCCCCATCGATAACCTGTATCCAAAACAAGGCAAAAAAAGCAACTGGGAAAAATAAGTTTTTCCCCGCAGAAATTAAGGTATCGTTCAGATTCCCGCCGAGAATTGAGCGTCAAAATTTTTCCGAAAGAAAAAACAAATGTGTGAACGTACCCTAAAAGTTTGTTCACATGACATTTTAACGTTTCCGGGGATTCCGGCGGGGATTCTACCCCCAAACATGTCAGAACTACTGAAAAACACCCTCCATTCTTTCCCCTTTTTAATTGGTGTCAGACTGGGTGCCTAGGCCCACAGGTGGAATTGCACCAAGGTCCAAGGGGCGTTTTGGAAATTTTTCGGGGGTCCACCCTAGAGCTACTGCACATCCCTTATACTCTGCCCCTAGATGCGCGCCGGACCGCACGCCCCCCCCCGGGAAATGGGGGAGGCGCGGCATACCCTGCAAGATGGGGCAGGTCCTGCCCTTGGGACGCAGGGGAGGCGGTCGGGGCGGGGGAGGTGACCCGAGGCCCGTATCGTCCATCCGCCCCGCGAAATCTTTGGCGGGCACGAGCACAGTAAAGGGACCCTGTGCCACGCTCCCCCCCCTTGATGGCGGCGGGCACACCGAGCTGCTGCGGCAGCTGTCGCAGAAAGGGGGAGTGGACTGGGTGCGGCAGCGGCCCAGGGGGCCGAGGACCAGTGCAGTCCGCAAAAGGGGAAACTAAAAATGGGGGCAGGAGGAGACGTCGGGCAAAGGCCGCCGCATCGTTTTGCCGAAACTACCCCAAGGGACCCGCCGTGCCGGGGGAGCCCCCCCGGACCCCCCGGGGTCGGGGGGGGGCGACGGAGTGCTCGCGCCCCCCGGCCGGGAGGAACCCAAAATTGGGCCGGGCGGGTCTGGCGGGGGGCGGGGCTAGGGGCCAGCCCCGGGTCCCACCTCCCGCCGCCCAGGTCCAGGTCCGGTCCGGGTTGACGGTGCCCCCCTCGGGTGAATGTCGGCCAGGGGGGGTACCCGACGTCGAGTCCATCGGGGGCAGCGGTCCCCAGGTACGTGGGCGGCAGAGAGATGTGGACGGGGGGGGGAAAGGGCGGCCCCTTTCGGTACGAGTCGACGGGGGAGCTCCCTCCTCGGCCGGCGGGGGACAGCAGTCCCCCTCGCCAGGACTGTGCGGCCCCCCCCCTGGGGGTTAGACGGGCCCGGTCCGGGGGCAGGGGGAAGGCTCAAGCTTCGGGACTTTCTTCGGTTCGACAGAAAAGTTTCCAGGACAGCGGCTGGTGGGTTCCAGCCCCCACCGCCCGGTGAGTGTTTGTCTTTGTCGTGTTCGTTCCTATTTTGCGCCGCTGGCGGGCGGGGGTACAGGGGGGGTTCGGGTACTCCCCCCGGGCACCCAGTCGGGCCGGGGGTGAGTTAAAGCGAGTCGGGGGCCGGGCGGGGATTTGAGGACTTTTGGGGCCGCTTTATGATAAAGGGGGGGTGCGCCCACTGGGGTTTTGGGTTTCCCCTGCGCCTCGGGGCTGGGTTCGGGTTTTTAAAGGGGGGGACCGGAGGGGGATCGGCTTTGGGTTTTTGGGGTCGAGCGCAGGGTGTCGGTCCGACGGAAAAGGGGAAAGTAAGGAAGCGTGCTTTAGATACCAGGGGGGGGGGGAAGTGTACGTGTGTTTTGGGGGCCCCTTGGGGCTCATTTTGAAGCAGGAGGTTAGGGACAAGTTTGCAAAGGGATAATATGTAAAATTTTTTTTCCCCCTTTTTCCCCTTTTGGAGAATTTTTAATTTGGGACAAGGTAAAAGGAAAGATTAAAAAGGAGGAAGAGGAAAAACGTCGCGCGATTGTTTCCCCGCAACGTTCACAAACTGGCTACAAGCTTTTGCCAACTTGCGCGTTATCGGAGAAAAGGGCGCCAAAAAAATGTTCGGGTTGTTCTGCTACATGGATTCAATAGGCAGCGCTTTCGGGCTTTACGGGGGGATGGGTGGCTCCTACGACGAGCAATTCCCCAGGGGAAAGGCAGTGCTCCTTCTATTCGGGGGGCCCAAAAAGGGACAAGGCCTGGGGTTGGGGGTTATCCCCCCCGACAAATTTGGCAGTCCTTTCAGGGGGGGCCCGGGTTTTTTCCCGGGCCAAGGGGTCGACAAGGGGGGCAGGGTCGGTGAGCGCAGGTAATCAAAAAGGGGGGGCGCGGGCATTTAACAGGGCTATGAAATTTTGGGTCGGGTTGTGGTTCAAGCCTCTGTTCTTCGTGGGGATTTTCACCCCCGTTACCAAATTTTTTCAAGAAGGGGACGACAAAGGGGGAACAGCCAAGTGGCCAAGGGGGTGACGCCGGGAAATTTCCCCGGATGGCGCCTTTTCTGCCAGTATCCATAGGGGGCAGCGTTTTTGCTGATGGGGGGGTTTTGAGAAAGGTTTTGGGATTCCTCCTCCAGCCGTCTTTCCCTTTTTTTCTTTAAAGAACCTGGGGTCCGCTAGGGAGCACCCTGGGTAGTGGAGGAGAACCGAAAAGGAGGGGGCACTGGGAGAGGGCGGGGCCCTTTTGTTAAACCCCCCCTTTTCTCCCTTGGGGGGTGTCCCCTTTGGGGGTCTCCAAAAAAAGAGCCAAAAAAAAGTTTCGGCTTACCATCATCTGTCTTTCCCCAAAAGTCAATCGTAACGAGGGGTTTTCCCCCGGGATCTGTTTCATGGTGTACACTTCTTTTGAGAGGCTTTGGCTCTCGTACGCCGACAGGGTCCAGGCCCCTTTTGAGGGCAAAGACCAACATGAGTCGGCCTTTTTCGATTGTTTCCCGGGTTCACGGGGAAGTTTGCGGCTGTTGGGTTTTTTGGGGGGTCTTTTTTTGTAGATCGTTGCCTTCCGAGGGGGTTTCGTTATCGCGCGTATTTCGAGACTTTTCAGTACATTTTTGGAGTGGGTGGTTCAGATGTCCCGGTTTGAATTATATCATTCATTATTTTGGACATTTTTTTCTGCGGGGGGCCTGGCGGACCCCATTTGGGGGTCCTTTTTACAGACCGTGAGCTGGGGGGGCGGATCTCTTTGGGTGCCCCCCTTTTTTTTTGGGGAAAATAAGACGGAAGGCCCGGGGGCCGCATGAAGTTTTTGGGTACTGCATTTCTCCGTGAAGTGGAATGCAGATTTCACGATAAAAAAAGTTGGGGTTGAAGGCACGTGCGGGAGCTTTTCGCAGCGAAAAATCAGCTGAAAAATTTGCAGTCGTTGCTTGGGGGGGTGAACTTTTGCATGCCATTTTGCCCATGGGCGGGGGGTTTTTTTGTCGACTTTAGCGGGAGCAACGGGGGGGGTGGAAAAGCCTCATCATTTTGTGCGCTTTTTCCCGGGGGGCAAAGATGATCTGGAAGGGGGGGCCAGGGTTTTTGGACACGTACAATCAGATCCACATTCAGGGGGGGGAGATGTCGAATCACGAGATCGAGATTTTTACAGATGCAGCGGCACACAGGTTTTGGGGATTTGTGGAAAAAATGGGGTGCCGCTCCTTGGCCGGAAACTTTGGGGGGTGTCATGATGCGGAATTTTAGCCTTTTTTTGGAAATTTTTTCCCATGTGGTTGCGGTGGAACTCTGGGGTCGCGTTTCGAAAACGGAAGTTCGATTTTTCTGCGAAAACCTAGGATGGTGCAGGGGATTAAAAATCTTCCGCCTCATCACCCCCCCCTGTGCGTCTTCTGAGACTGTTGGTTCTCGCTCCTAAATTGAATTTTGGGTGCGGGGGAGCACGTGCCCGGGGGGACAAAATACGGGGGCGACTCCTCTCCTTTGCTTGCAGTGGGGCCGTTTTAGGGGCGTTGACCGCCGGCGGGCCCCGGGGGATCGGAGAGGAGTGTCCCATCACCTTTGGGACTGGCCTTCGAGAAGCCCAAACGGCTGATTCGGGCTTCACTATCAGGGGGACCCGGGGAGCTTAGAGGGGCTTGGGCCTTGGGCAGAGGGGGGCGATAACCCTTGGGGAGGACGTCGGATGAGGATCGGGTTGGGCATTGCTTTGTTTTTTGGCGGGTGCGGGGAAAGGCTGGTCGGCATCGAGGGGTCAAAATTTGTCGGGGTTGGCTTTTGGGTTCCAGAGAGGAGGATAGGGAATAACTAAAGATTTCATTATAGGTCGGGGCCCGAGGTTTTCGAAGATAGAGTATCCGGGACGGGGCTCCGGGGGTTTTTGCACTATTGGAAAGGTTTGGGACGGTCTCGTTGGGGGCACTTCATCTAGCATGATTGACTTTTTTTCCGTCTAGCTTTTTCTTTTCTTTCCCTTTGGGCCTTGCGGATAGGGGAGCTAGGGCCCCCACAGGTCAAAGGGAGGGGGGGTCAAGCGGGGGGCGTGGAAATAGGGGGCAACCGAAGCTTTTTTGGATTCTCGGGGGCCAAGACTGAATCAATTTGGGAAGGGCAGAACCCGGGGTGGTTTTGCGGCGGGTACCGGGGCCCGATGTCCCGGTCAATGTATGCGGGTTTTTTTGAGCTTTGCGGAGGGTCTCATGGGGCCCCCTTTTTTGCTCAGAGGATGGGGCGTTTTTTTCGCGGGATCATTCACAATGGTGTTTAGAGTGGGGTGGGTGCAACAGGCTTTGGATCCACGAACTTTTCTCCACACTCCTTCCGGGTTGGGGCAGCCACAGAGGCGGGGTGGGGTTTGAGTCCGGGGAAATGGGGCGCAGAATTGGGGGCCCGGGATTCGGACAATACAGGGTTTTTCTTACGTCCACACATGGTGGCGTAGGGGGGGGGGGTAACGAAAAGGGGGTTTGCTCAGTCTTTCTAAAATGTTCAATGTTTTTTAAATTGGGGGGGGTGTTTCCTTTCATGCGTTTTTTCCCCCCTTTTCGCTGGGCATGGGGCCCCTCCTATTTTTATTGGGGGCGGAAAAGGGGGGAGCTTCGACCGAACGGGCGACAGCTGGGGATACGCACAGAGTGGCCGTATGCGCTGGTTAGGGAAAGGGGAGGGATGCGGGGATGGGCGTGGCCAGAGTCTTGGTTTTTCGGGGCTGGACAGAGGGCCGGGTATTTTGGTTTTTTCATTGGGGGGCAACGATTTGGGGGCATATCTTCTAGGGATTTGATAAGAAGCATCAAGCTGGGAAAGTTGCGGGTGTGGTCGCTTTTCCGAGCATGACATAGTGTGGTCGACATTTTGGGTTTCCGGGCCCGCTGGGGGGAGCCCGCTCGGGGGAAGGCGAAAAGGGCAAGAGTGAAAGTAAACCGTTTGGGGGCTGGTTTTGTGGCCCGAAATGGGGCGTATTCATACGTCATTTGGAATTGGAGTCCGGGGAAGGGGCCAAATTCTGGAGGGGACGGGGTGCCCCTTGACAGCGGTGGTCTTGACCATGGCATTGGGCCTACAAGAAGGGATTGAAGGGGGTTGGGTGGTGGGGGCCTCGCGTCATGAGGGGGTCATGGCACGCCTGGTGGCGGCGGGGTTCTTTTAGGTGCAGGGTTTTGGGGAGGGGTCATTGGATATGACTTCCTCAGGTTTTGGAGAAGTGGACCCGGCCTGGCAAGGTGGGCCTTTTCAGGGTGGGATTTCCCGAAAGAGGATGGTGTGAGCCATCTATATGGCTTTTGGACCCCCGAGTAGTGGAATGCGGGTGGGAGTAGATGGTTTTTGTCCTTCGGGGATTTTGGCCCAGGGCGCTTAGCTCCAAGGACCTCTGCCCCCGTGGTGGCACTTTTGGGTTTGTTTTCAAGGGGTGTCCTTTTATAAGTTGGGATTTGGTTGAGTATAAGTATTTAAAAAAAATTATTATATATATTTAAATAAAAGAAATGTTATATTTGTATTTTGTTAATAAACGGCTGCTGTGGCCATTACATTCCACTCGGTGGTCAGTGGGTTTATTGGGGAAGGTTGGCTATAGGTAGCCCAAAGGAAGGGATTTGGGGAGGGGGAATGGGTCCAAAAGGCGCAGAGCAAGCCTCAGCTTTGCTCAGGGTCATGCTTTTTACCTTTTTGTCTCTGCTTTTCTGCCTCTTCTAAGGATGTATATGCAGTTTAAAAGAAACTCCAGGTCTGCCATGCTCAAGGGCCCTCTGGGGGTTTTCCCCTGTTCCCCTTTGGGTCAGTCCGAGCTTTTAATTCCTTTAAAAACTGTGTTGTTGTTCACACAACACAGTTATTACTCCATTTTTTTCTATAGTGATTCTGTGTGCTGAAAAATAAGTGACTGTTAATTCTTGAGGCATTTTCCGGGGGTAAAATGCCTGTAGGGAACAATGGGGAGCTTAAAACATTGTCCACACAAAGGGTGACATGTACGATTTTTTGGAGCCCAGGCGCCATTTTTTTGCACACATTTGTAGCGTAGAATGCGCCTGAATCTATGAAGCTGTTCTACTGCGGGTCATAGATTTAGCGCTATCTAGCTACAAAGCGACAGTTCTGGCTCAGGTAAACCACTTTTAACGTGTTCTACCTGCTCCAGCAGTAATGCGCCTGGATTTTCCGTACTGAAGCTGTAAATGTGTAGCTTCATACGTTTGTAGTGCGCCCCGCCTCCAGCAGGCCCCCCGATCTCAGGCACATTACAAAGTCCTGCGGGCGCTCTGTAATGCGCCTAATATTGGAGTGCATCTGGTTAAAAATAAAGCGAACATGGCTGCGCCAGGTTTCGAGCTGGAAAGACGTCAGACAGTGCAGCCCGGTACATTCATGTCGCCCAGTGTACGTCTTGCACAAAGTGTTGCACCTTTTTACATGGATCCACATCCAAATACTTGACTGTGGTTAAAATTAACCAAATGGCACTTTGAAGGATTTTTCAGAAAAAAAAAAATTGTGGGACACTGCATCTCACCAACCCTTAAGGCAACGTCTTCAAAAATAACTCTACTTGAAAAATTACACAAAATAGGGGTGGTTTCAGGAAGCGCAGTTTAAAACGATTGTCCACAAATCCAGACTGCTCGAACATACACCTCCAGGGCCGTATACGAACAAAATTGTACGTAAATATTTTCTTCAGCGACTTTTTGCTAGAGTTGCTTTTTCTGTTGGACACACTTGACTGTCTCAGTCGCAGTACCGGCACCAATAGCATATTTTAACATTTGTTAGGATCTAAATAAAGATATTGCATTTAATACGAAGGTTGCTGAATTTTCCATTTCTCTACACAAGGATGTTTCTTTGGTCCCCCAGCAGTTCAGTCAGAGTTTTTTCCGTGGCACCTTGACACCTCCTGTCTCTCGTTCAGTTAATAGGGGTTTGGTCCAACAAAAAGGAATATCTGCTTTCAAAGAGTCAGCTACAAAGCCAGGGACACCATGCATGAGAATGAGGAGGCGGCGCATGTGGCCAATACTCTCTAGTCTTTTATATGGAAGTTCACCAAATAAAGCCTGGGCACTCATATTCGCGAGCTTCCATAGACAGTGAATGGAGAGAGTTGGACAGCCTCGCCCCTCTCATTCTCATGCACGGGTCAGTTTGTAGTTAGTTCTCAAGCTGACTGCATAGCAGACATTACTTTATGGGACAAGACCGTTTTAAAGGGGGTATTATAGCACACCAAAGTAAAATTGTTGGAGGAAGTTTGAAACTTAAATAATAAACATTTTCCACCATTCTATCGATTATTAAAAATTCTGCACCGTTTTTGTCTTAGCTGCTCCTTTGTAGTGATCCAATTGTTTATCAGCTCATTTCCAGGGGCATTCGACCAGGGCGGTAAGCTCCTCATCTCCTGGTGCATCATGCTCAGACATCAACTCATCCTCTCAGCGCAGCTACGGTGTTCCAAACCCCAAGGTGCTTGTCATTCTACTCCCATCCTCTGTTACTCCTTAGTAATTATGTCAAAACAGTGCAAATAAATAAAAGAGAAACCTCAATGAGGTCTGTGCATTGATAAAGAGGAAAAAATCCACAGGTTTGATTCCTGCAGGGATTTGAACCAAGGACCCTTGTGCATGGAGGCAAAAACTTTACCTCTGAATTACAACCAGGCAGAAACATAATCTCTGAGTTACATTGTAGCTACTCACAGCTCTTTACATAAACCAGGTACCTTCTTCTGACTAGACAGTAGAGGTAGGTGCCTGGTGATGTCATCTGCTGGGTTCACTATGATATGTAATTCAAAACACAATCACACCACGCCCCCTTCTGAGCACACAGAGCCTGAAGAGCTGGAGGCAGAAGGTTGAGAATGAGATCGTCGGCAGAACTCCTTGTAACTCCTTTAACGACGTGTGCAATGTCTTCTGACGTCGGGACAATTCAGCGCCAGTTCGTCTTCAGCTGAAGTTTGTGACGCTGCAGACATGGAGTTTGCCGGCTACCCGGTTCCGCAGCAGCTGCTGAAGATCAGAGTTGTATACACAGCCATGATCCAGCGCAGCTCCTGACAAGGCACCCGGGAAGCGCGGAGAGAAAACCTCACTCCCTGGTGCTTTAAACCTGTGATTGCAGCGGATCATCACCGCAGCGCTAATCACAATGGGTTTCCTGCTCCTGTCGGCGTGATCGGAACGCCCGGTGACCATACAGATGCCCCGGGGAACGGCTAGCACAGTCCAGCCCTGGGACCAGGAGTAGCAAGCAGTGATCAGGGCAGACTTAGTGAGCAGCAGCCTGAATCACTGCCTGTGTCAGACTGAGACACAGATATATAATGTATAGCTCATATTTGAATATGTAATACTATTAGTAAGGGGTGAAAAAAGTAACACAGTATCTCACCTTAATGGGATTTAAAAAAAAAGTAATAAAACTTAAGAAAGTGTAACAAAAAAATATAAAAAATAAATTAATAAAATAAAATAAATAATTAATAAAAAAATAATTGTGAATACATTACACACAAAAGAAACCTACACCATAGAGGTATCCTCATGGACGTTATACCCGTGTAGAATGTTAATCTAACAGTTATTAAGTGTGAGAAATGGAGATGGTGTAAAAACGCAAATGTAAAAAAATTCTGCAATTATTTATAAGTGAACTTAAAACTATTCCCCCATAATAAAGTAACAACTTGTGCTTCGAATAAAAAGAGACCTCATCTCAACTGCGTCATTGAAAAAATAAAAAAGTGACATACAGGTTGAAACGCAAGGTGGCAAAAAAATGAAAAAATATTCTGGTTCATTAACTACTTTCATGCATTCGGTCTTAAGGGGTTAAAGGACCCAAAGCTAAGGTGAGCTGGACAAGTCTTTATTGTGTTAATACTTCTCTGTATCAGTTAGCATGCACAGGCCTCCGAGCGCGGGTTTTCCATCTTACCTCTCCGATGTCCTTTCTGCACATCATTTTGGTGCTGCTAAGACTATACCTGTGAGTAAAAGAAAAGGAAATTGTAGTGAGTAAATTGCCTGGTGCATGGTGCATTCAAATACTGTAACTATGTTTAACCCTTTAATCCCTCCAAAGGAAAAAAAAAATATTCTCGTTCATTTTTCTCCTCCTCGCCTTCCCAAAAGCCACAGATAACCGTTTTTTTATTCTTTCCAATCCTACATAGAACATATGTGGGAACATTTTTTTTAGTTGCGGGTGAAGAGTTGTACTTTCTTATCAGTGACATTTCGTCATTTACATGCAGCTAGAATATACTGGGAAAAATGCAAAAATAATTCTAAGTGTTGCGGCAATAATGTGAAAAAGAAATGTAACTTGCGCACACATGGTTGCTGTGCGAGGTTTTACTTTTTACGGCGATTCATTTTTCAGTAAAACTGCATGATGTTAGTTTAACTCTTATAACCTTCTTACAGGTTGTTAGGAATCCACGCACAACTATACCAAAGCTGTAGGCTTTCCATTTTGTTTTCAGTAACTGTAAAAAAATTTTCTACATAATCATATTTGCTAATTTGTTGAAAAATTTGACTCCACAGCAGTGCACTTTTTGTCGCGGGACCTCAATAACTTTTTGTTATAACACTTTTACGGATGTCACTAGTGACGGGAGGATTTTTTTGTGGACTGAAGTCACTTTTTTATTGATACCAGTTTGGAATGCATGCACTTTTGTGATCTACCTTTTATTCCAATTTTTTTAGACATAGATAATGACACAAAATAAACAGCACATTTTGGAGGAGTTCGGTGATATGGAACTCTTAGTATTTTTTTTCTATTTTTAATACTTTAAACTTTTTTTTTTTCTTTAACATTGAGTCCCCCTAGGGCGCTTCTACCACTTGGGGGCGCAATCATTTAATACAGCCTAACTGCATTGCACTAGACACTGAATGCATCAAGTCGGCTTGTACCTACAAACGATGCGCGGTTTCCAAATTCCTGCCTGAGACCGGAAAGTGGGGACCCAAACGATAATACAATGGCGCCAGAGCGATGGTAAAGCCTTCACGAGGTCTTTCACAAGCTGCGATGTTCACTGAGCGGAAAACTGACGATTTCCACACAACAGGGGCTTCCCAGATTGGAGTGAGGATAACAGTGCGTGCGCCACACGTTTCTCTTTTGATTTAAGGTACGCAGTGAGCCATCCTTTGCCGTGGCATCTAAAGGATTAAACGAGTACAGGGAGGGCGCCCCCACCCCCCCCATGCATCTGACTAAATGGCAGGTGATAGACTACAATTAGCCGCTAACATCCTTACGGCGGCTGGCTCAACGATCACATACACCATCTCCCTTAACACCACCTGGTCTGTACCCATACATCCAGGGGGTTAAGGGTGTTAACAACCATGGTTATACACTGCTTTTTACAGCTTGTGTCTTGTTGGGGGTTTTTTTTTTATAACTGGCACACTCAAAAAAATGGCAATGCTCTTGTTTTATTGTTGGGTGATATTTAAACTAATTTTGAATAAAGCGGAAATTGGAGTTAATTAAAAAACACATGCATTTTTTTTATTGCAACAAGGGAACAGCCTAAAGAATATACTCCCGCGAAAACACTAAGGCCATTGTCCCTACGAGATGCGGTTTTCGGACGTTTTTTTCAGCCCGCTGTTTGCGGCTTTTTTAGACGCACTGAAAAATCTCCCGGCGAAAATGAGCTACAAATTGTGCTCATGCAAAACTCTTGCAGCTGAGTCCCCACTGCATCAGGGTTTTGCCGTCGTCCTCGGACGGTTTTGTCGCCGGCGGTTGGGCACGGAAACATGTAGAGGACACAATCTCTTCCCGTCCGGTTTCCCGACGAACGATGTGCTTCTCAAATGGGAGGGGGGTAGGGCTGTTTCTCCGCTCATCGCAGGAGGATATAAGCCGCCCCCCCTCCCCCAGCTTGGCCCGTGGGGACGGTTGCATAAAACATGGACAAATACCTCGGCCGGCAAACCGGCCGGTATTTGCTCCTGTGCTAGTAGGAAATCTGCAACTAAGGATTCTTGTATGCTAATCCGTTTAAGCAGGGGTTTTACACAGACCCAGGTTGTTTCAAAGTCCCAGGGTGTTACCATCTACAAGAAGTTCTGACCACCGAAATTGTAAAGATTCAACACACAGTAATTCTTTATTGAGGTAGTGGAAACAGCTCTACCGTTAATGATGCAAGGAAGATGTCAGCAAAGGATAATTAGGGCTCTCTGAATCTTAGATGATGCATTTAGCATCAACCTCAATCGTATAAATAAATATAATACATTATACTCCCAACGAAGGAGAGAAAAAACAAATATCGAACTAGCAGTGCAAGCAAGCAATGATGCAATAAGGCAACATGCCTACATGCGTTTCAAACAGTAAGTTCATTCACATTATTCAGGATGGTAGATATCAAACTTAATATGGTTAATTAATGTAATACAAAAGTCAGATCTTGATTTAAAACTTGCGGGAACCCAATATATTTTAACACATAAGAGCGACAAGTATGACGGGAGTTCGCCTGTTCATTCTGGCAGGAAAATCGGTCCCTCACCGATCCGAATCCCTGTCGAGGATGCGATGATTAGGCGCAGTCCTACGCCACTTTCTGACGCGCCCCAAACATGAAGGGGCGTGTAATCAGCGGGGGTACGGTGTAGACGCGTTCTGGGGCGGGACGCGCATCATTTCAGGATTTCCGACGGCGTCATGCATGATCGCGGCTCCGGCAAAGTGCGGCGCCATTGCAAGCGCTAGGCCAGCTACGACAGGCAGACCTAGTTGATTCTGTTCTAAATGAGCGGAGGAGGTGGGATATGGTGAAGCCAAGGAAGTTACACATGAGAGGATAATTATAGAAGATCGCAAAGGGAAATCTCGGCTCTCGGCTCTCAGCTCCGTGGAGGCATGGAGTATAGAATTAAAAACCAGTATTTATTTACTGTAAAACATATTTCATGAAAAAGACGCTCAATCCTTCAACAAATAAAAAAAACATAAAATCAAATCTTCCTTTCCAAAATTTCAAGTACGGCGCTCTTCATCAGGACATTCTAGGACTACTTGGAAATTGCGGGAAATACAGTAATTCAAATTCTGTCAAAGACGCTTCTCATTGGTGGCAGAAACCAACCAATCAGAATATGTGAGCAAAACGGTGTGAACCATTATGACCTATGGAGAGTATTTACACAATGTCAAGATAGAGGCGGGAAGTTCAAAATACAGTAAAAAAATGCAGGAATAAGACGCTGATTTGGTTTGAGCTAGTAGGGGCTTGGCTTTTCCGGCACAATCAGTGAGCGCGAGACTTTATGTTCCCCATTGTATGTCTCAATGGAGAGTATTGGTAGTGCAATGAAATCACTCTGCTCTCAGCGCGTGAGGCATGGAGTATGATTAACCCTCTTACCGCGGAGCCAGTTTTGGCCTCTATGACAGAGCCCCATTCCCTTGCCAAATCTGTACATGTGTCAACTTTTTGTGTGAATAACTTTGTTTGGACACTTTAACCTATCCATAGTGATCAGAGATTCTTTTCTCGGGACACATTGTGCTTTAAAGATAGTAAAGACAACTTTTGGTACAAATAAATGCTTGTTCTAATTTGTGATAAATATCTAAGTTCATGAAAAAAATTTGAAAAAATTTAACCAATTTCTAAACTTCAAAAATTTTCCTGCATGTATGACAGATAGATATTCCACTCACAAATAGGTTTTATTAACTAGCATCTACCATATCGTCTGCCTGTAGTTGGCATCATTTTTTTAATTGTCTTTTTTTTTTTAAGGACATTAGGCGGGCTTAAAAATTTAGTAGTAATTTTCTAAAGTTTCCAAGAAAATGTAGCAATACACATTTTTTAGGGCACCTCGTCAAGTTCTAAACGTGATTTTGATTGACCATGTATGTTAGATACCCCAACTAAATGACCTATACTATGAAAACTTAACACCCACTTTTAGTATTCGCAATAACCGACATATGAGCGAAGCTTTATTAAACCCATTATGGTCCCTCACCAAGTGTGTTTCACTAGGAAATTAAAGCAAAGTGGAAGTGAAAATTATCAAATTTCACTTTTTTTTTGCGATTCTTCAATTTTTATACATTATTCACAAGAATACGGTAAATGTGATCAGGGAAATTACAAGACTTTTATAATTGATTACCAGATTCTGATGTTTTCCAGAGACTATACATACTGATGGCCCTAGTGTGCATTATTTGGCTCAATCCACACAGCCCCAGAATAGGTAGGCCAGCACGATATCTGGACTCTCAGGTGTCTCAATTCTTACATTACGATTGTATTTTAGGCGGCCATATTCAGGTTTGTCGGTCACCCTAAGGTACCAACAGTGCTAAAACTTAATAATGCCCTAAAAATGCACCATATGGAAACTACAACCCCTTACGGAATATATCCAGGGGTGTAGTGAGTATATCGAACCACACAGGTGTTTCACAAAATTTTTTTAGCGTTAGGCTGAGAAAAATGAAATAAATTTTTTTTTCCAATAATCTAGCAATTTTAGCTGACTGAATGTTTAATTTTTACAAAGGCATCCTGGTAAATAAAAAAGGACCCAAAACTTTGTTGCGCAATTTCTTCCATGTTCAGCAATACCGTACATGTGGTGGTAAAAATGCTGTATGGGCGCAATGGCAGGCGTATAAGGGAGGGAGGTTATTTTGATTTTGGGTTGTCTGCGCCAGATTTTTGCTAGTGGGCCATGTCGCTTTTACAAAGCCCCAAAAATACCAGAAAGGTGAAACTTTCCAGAAACCGCCCCAATTTTGGATCGCACGCCTCTTAGATCTCATCTAGGGGTGTATTTGTCAATTTGTAGGGTGCAAGGTGTTACAAATTTTTTTTTTTTTTGCATTGGCTATGAAAAATGAGGGGATAAACGCAGTTCCCACCATTGTTTTTTGGGTTCAGTTTTTATACAGCTGTTCGGGGGGCCGCCCGTGGCAGTATTAAATTATACGGATATCTTTATCATATGGGGGTCGGGACTATGGCATGATATACGATTTTATCACTAAGTTTTTTTTATGTTTTATTACTTTTCACATAGAAATAGGTCTTAAAAATTGCGTTTTTATGTTGTCCCTGTTGCTGATAGCCTAACATTTTCAGTTTTTGTATATGGAGCTCTATTCTGGGCTTGTTTTCTTGTGGGGATGAAGTTGATAAGTTTTTATTAGTATCATTATACGTGGGGTATTATGAGCTTTGATTACTTTTTATTCAGGTTTTTGTGAGATTTTGAACAAAATACAACATTCCTGGTAGTGTTTTTATATTTTTATCTTTCTTACAGAGGTCACCCGTTGACAGTCGACTTAGCTGTCATGCTAGTATCTATCCAGCAGGTCCGATTACTGATTTTACAGCGATACCCCAATTTGTATTTTTTAGGTTTTAATGGCTTTTTACACAATAAAAAACCTCATTTTATTCAAAAGGAAAACACGTTTTTACATCGCCTAGTCTGATGAGCCATAATAAAACTTTCTTTATTTTTCTGTGTACGGAGCTGTTAGGGGCTTAGTTTTTTGCGGGATGAGATTTGAAGTTACCCCCCTCCCGACCACCACCATACCATTTCCCCTCCTATTCATCTATTTTTATTGGTATCATTTTTGGGGGGCACAAGACAAATTTTGAACAGTTTTAGACATACAGTTTTTTGGACAGGCAGGGTGAAGAATAATACTGCATTGCCTAGTAGTGATTTTTTTATTTTTGATTTTTAACAGCGATGCACCGCCTGCTGTATGCCACAACAGTTAGGCTTTACATCTCTTTGAGGTCGATCGATTTCGGCGATACCCTATTTTAATCATAGTTTTTTTTTATTGGACCCCCCAGCCTTTAAAAAGAAAAATAAAAAAGTGTTTTTATTGTGTTAAATAATGATTTATTGCATTCGCTGCTCCTTCTGAGAGCCATAAACTTTTCTAATTTTTACCGTTAATATACAGAGACGTGGTATGAGGACTTTTCTTTTTGCGGGATGAACTGACGTTTTAATGGTACAACTCTTTGGCATTTATATGAGTTTTGATCGCTTTTTATTCCATTTTATGTTGCTGCAGGATGTAACAAAAATCGCAATTATGTTACTGTTTTCTTGTTTTGTTTTTACGGCGTTCACGTACGGGTTAATTAACATGACAGTTGGTTGGATCCAGTTAGCAACCCGCTCGGACCGATACCAAATATTGGGTACTTTATTATTTTTGATCTTTTTTGGGGCGATTGCGTGTTTTTGTAAGGGGAAAGGGCAGTGTACATGCAGTTTTAATTTTATTTTTTGTGTTTGTCGTTTTACTTTTTTTACTTTGTTTTTTTTTACTTTTTCAACATTTTTTTACTTTTTCTTCCAGTGAGGATTTGTAAAATACAGCAAATCCTACTGGGGAAACACGCAATCATTAGATTCGCTGTTTGAAGAAGCGATCTGTGCACAGAGTTTACTGCTGTGCAGAGGTCGCCATGGCAACTAGTGACACGCCATGACCCACAAATGCATTGTGGGCATTGGTGACGTCAACCAGAACGCTATCCCCGTGAATGCATTCTGAACGCAAAATTCCGGGACGTCCGGTAGGAGAGGAGGAGGCATCTCATGCCGCTGCCTCGAGCGATCGTAGGAAGGGGAGCTCACTACCTCCTGCCTGCGCCTTCATTATTCGCGGCCATGAAGGCTGCCGGTAATGATGCGTTTTTTTCCCCCCCTCCCACCCGTCGTCCGGAGTACTCACGAGCACTGGGGTGATCGGGACATGAAGCCCAGCGTGTAATTTACCGCTGGTCCATGTCCGATCGACGACGCGTCTACCGCCCGCAAGCAACCGCGCGATCGCCAGGGCGTATGCATACGTCAATTTGCGGGAAGTCACTTCCCGCTAGGGCGTATGCATACGCCCAATGTCGGGAAGGGGTTAAAAAAAAATCGTTTTTATTAGGTGTAAAATATTATCTGAAAAAGAGCTGAAACCTTCTATAAACATAAATCAATCAAATCCCTAACAACGCGTTTGTCGCCGAGATCGGCGCAACATCAGGAATTGCGATATAGAGAATTGCCGGGAAATACATTCAAATTCTGTAACTGCTTCTCATTGGTCGGCAGAAACCAACTAATCAGAATAGGAGCGACAGTGACCCATTCTAACCTATGGAGAAGTATTGACCAATCAAATGAAAAGGCGGACAGTTCAAAATACAGTAAAAAAGGCAGAAAAGAGCTGATTGGTTGAGCCCAGGCGGCAGATATGAATCCACCAATCATATGTAGTGCGTCTATTTTGAGTGGAGAAATAAGGGCGCGATAGAAGGGCGTCCTAAAAGTTATTACTGTCTATGGGAAATATTCTAGACTGTGATTGGTTTGGGGAAAGAGGGGCTGTCCAGCTTAGCCAATCAGCGGCTGAGCTACCTTCTCATAGAGTTCTATGGGGAAAAGAAATGCAGAGCGAGCTCTGTTTGTGATTGGCTAAGTTAAAAGAGGCGCGGTTATTTGGGCCAATGGGAGAGCGAGCAACGCTCTTATGGGTTTTCTAATGCAATCTCTAATAAAATGTACCTGCCCGAAATCAAATGATAAGACTCACGAAGTTGTACTGATCTCTATAAAATGAACAATAATATGGGGGTAACGAGAATAAAGAAATAAAAATGAATTCAATGAATTGGTTAGTGATTGGTTGGTCTCTGTCGACCAATGAGAAAAGCTTCAACAATTTGAATTACTGTATTTCCCGGCAATTCTCTATATCGCAATTCCTGATGTAGCGGCGGTGACGGCGACAAACGCGTTGTTACGGATTTGATTGATTTATGTTTATAGAAGATTTCAGCTCTTTTTCAGAGAATATTTTACAACTAATAAAAATGATTTTTTTAATCATACTCCATGCCGCACGGAGCTAAGAGACGAGATTTCATTGCCCCGATCTGTCCATAGACTACAATGGGACAAAGTAGCTCGTGCTCTGATTGGCTGGGATAGCCAAGCCCCCGCTAGTTCAACCAATCAGCTCTTTTCTGCCTTTTTTACTGTATTTTGAACTGTCCCGCCTTTGCATTTGATTGGTCAATACTTCTCCATAGGTTATAATGGTTCACTGTCGCTCCTATTTTGATTGGCTGGGATAGCCAAGCCCCCGCTAGTTCAACCAATCAGCTCTTTTCTGCATTTTTTACTGTATTTTGAACTGTCCCGCCTTTTCATTTCATTGGTCAACACTCCTCCATAGGTTATAATGGTTCACTGTCACTCCTATTCTGATTGGCTGGTTTATGCCGATCAATGAGAAGCGCTTACAGAATTAGAATTACTGTATTTCTCGGCAATTTCCAATATCCAAATTCCTGATGTTGCGCCGTTCTTGATTTTGGGAAAGTGATTTTATTTATGTATTTTTTTAGAAGGTTTGAGCTCTTTTTCAGATAATGTTTTACACCTAATAAAAACGTTTTTTTGAATCATACTCCATGCCTCACGGCGCGGAGAGCTGATATTTTTTTCTTGAGCGATCTTATATATTTTCCCTTTAACTTTTAATGATCCACTTTTTCACTACATTTATTCGCTTTTAGACAGCTTTGATTTTTCACTTTATTCATTTATTCACTTTATGCTATTCACTAACATGTTTAATGATTTTTCGCTCATTTCCAGCCTGTCTCGAATCGGAATACATGTTAGGCGCAGTCCCTTCTGCGCCTAAGTCCCGCACTGCGCCTCACACACTGGCGAGGAGCGGTGGAATTTACATCGCATGTATGAGCGCACCTCCGGGGCCAACATACATGAGGTGCAGCTTTCATGTTCGAGTGCTCGAAAAAGTGCGCTCCGACGCGGCGAGCTTCATACATGTCGCCCAAAATCTGTCTAGAAGAGGCTTTTCAGATTTTGTGTTTAAATACATTGTTCCCCAATGGTTTAAATTGTAGATCTGATTTTGTATTACATTATAACCCTGATCAGGAAGTGTGAGTCTGAAGCTGCCTGTTGATCTCTGAAACAGCATGGTGAGAAAACCCCATTAGCCTTAATAAAACCCATAATAAATATGTTGTAAATCATGTACGCCAGAATTCTAAAGCAATTGCCGTAATACATTTCCCCCATTGTTTTATCTGTCTCCTTTCCAGAGTCTACAGCTTAGCGAGAACATACATGTATTCAATGAGGCTCTCAGGTCTGGAGGACCATGAGCTTCTACTGAAATTTATGGATACCCCTTGATTTCAATCAGTGCCTTGTAACATTTTATTTCTCCTGCAAAAATGTTAATAAGCAATTACAAAGTGGTTCCTCTGCTTATAGCAGCCCGTTTGTTTACTTCCAAAAGTAAGACCCCCCCAATCAACCATACACGTAATATGAGAATGGGTTCTCCAGTCCGAACACCCACCAAACTATTAAAACTTGAAGCAGAAGTTATGTTGAAGAACAAACTGGCAGTGTGGTTTTTGCCGCACAATGTGACCGCTACATGAGAACCTAGCCTAAAAGCCATTAACTCCTCAATTTCCTGCACTCCTTACATTGGAAGATCTTGTAGTTATTATTAGAGGCAAAGCTCCTGGGCTTCAGTGCAGAATTTAAAACACTTTCCCCCACAATCCACCAATATGACATTTATAATACTGGTATCTTCTTATGTGGCAGAAGGTCTGCTGGACCACTACAGGCAATAGGTCTTCACCAACTATACCGCTTCCCCCACTATAGCCCAATGTGGGTAACTTCCTTTTCCTTTGGATATAATAACCATTACAATCATATAGGTCTATAGTGTATGGTGGTCGCTATACACAACCTCTTACCTGAGACCAGGCTGAAGATCAGAGCTTTCAGCAGGATGGAATACATTATGCCTCAGGAATACAGTCGCCCAGCACTAGTTGTCTTGTATATGTACAGCTCTTATCTATAGCAGAAGTATATGCAGACCTCATCAAAGAGATTTATTACTACCGTCATACTAATGCAGTAAAATGTATTGCATGATTTCTCTGGAGGTCATAGTGTATGCAAATCCAAGCTGTTACTGAAGTCTGGTGACTTCAGTAGACAATTTGCTGAGTTAAGCTGTAATATGATATCCGGTTCTGAAGTATTTTAATTGAGTGGAAAATAAAAGGATGAAAATGGTAATTTATGTAATGTCCTAGGCCCGGTGTTTTCAGATAAAACATATTGACATGGCACAAATTTATTGGTGCTATCATAAGTTAGACCTACATCAATGCCATGAACATAGGCTCCTGGTTCTAAGACCTGTTTGGCTCTGGTTGACCTTTTACTCTTACCTGGTGTAATGCCTCACTTATGCTTTGACACCATCTTGGATCATCCCGGAGGCCTCTCAGTTCGGGGGTCGCTGAGTTGGTAAGCAGACTGGCAAAACATCACTCCGACACTAGACTTCTCTTTAAACTGACCTCATCCAGCTTTATTCAATCGGCATATAACAGCAGGTCAATGCAAATATACAGCAAACACAATATAAACAAAAACCCTTGGCCGTCTATCCACTAGCCACACATGTAGAGTCCCACTACTACCAGTGGTCTGTGTCTACCGCACAGTCCCACTAACCAGAGTCCTTGCCAGACTCCCCTAGTTCAGGCACCCATTCAGCCTATGGGGGTAACCAGAGCTTCCTCCTCAATTCCAGGTAGCCGACTATACCTCCTGATCACCTGGAGTAACAGGCTTTTAAGGCCTCTAGAGATCTGTCAAAAGGTGGCCAAGAATGTGGAAATGGCCACCCACCCAACGCTATAGCCGTTCTAGAAAAATCAGCCCTTATAAAACTGCCTAGCAGTTATCTTGCAACTACGAAGGGTCAGTAACCACTGGTTACCACCCGAATAGCACTGGCTTTTTTCCTACCAAGACCAGGTCTTCAGTAGCTAATCTCCTGCTGGTTTCTTGCTGAAAATTATCCAGAAGCAGGAACATGCAACCACCTGCGGTCGCTCTGCCACACCAGTTTTATAATTTGGCAATTTGCTGCACTGAATTCAGTGAGAGAAATGGAAGTCTGGAGCAATGCAGGAGTTGAAGGTTCACACATAGCGGTCGCATCATGGCCAAAGAATGGATTTGATGCAGCTGAAACCTTTTTCAAGGTGACTTTAGCTTCGAGTTATATAAATTTAAACTTGCAGTAAATGTGCAGCCATGACCTGAAACTGCAGTCAGCCTTGAAACTGAAGACCTCTTGAAGAACGTTCTGACTTGCAGGACAATGCCTTTTCGGGCACATCATGGCTGTACCTCAGTCACACTGTGACGGGTATGTGTGAGCCCAGCCTAAAAGCTGAAGGTTATTGGCAACTTACTAATGGTGCCATGTCTAATGCCCTCGGGATGTCCTAGCCCTACTTCTTCTTGGGTGTATATATATAGTGTATTATTTGGGGAATAAGGCTTGTTTGTCATGGGTGACCCTTTTCTAGGCTTTCTTTGGGGCTGTCTAGATCTCTGTATTAGTGCCAAGTAGTGGTACCGCAGTAGGGGCATTACTTTAGGAGGATACACGAGTGCCTTCTTGTGTTTTTTCTTAAATGGTCCACAACTGAGTAAGTGGGATGGGGATTGAAGATCGCATTGGCAAGACTAGAGGAATGTAGTGTATGCCTGGTTTGTTGTGTAGAGTAGTGTTTACGGATGTACTCCACAAGGGGATTACCATTGTTGGACATCTGGATAGCTGGTTTCTGTCTCTGAATCAACCTGTGGCAGAATTTCCGAAATGTCTGGAAGTGTGAGGCCAAACTCAATCATCAGAAAACTTGAAAAGAGATTTGGCCAAGAAAATGAAATTAGTTTGGTCATGTCATGGGGAGAATTGGGGGTTTTGTGAGCATGCTCTGGGAATAGAAAGGAGTATCAATTGGGATCTTGTATACTAACAGTGTTCACCCTGGCATAATAGGTATTGATATGTAGTGATTGGGACTTCAAGAGTGTTTTTAAGTTGCTTTAAGGGCTTGGAGGGATGAAAATTACATAGTTGTTACCATCAATAAAAAAAGAAAGGGTCCTTGGTGGAAACATTACTATTCAGATATATGTGCCATAGAGCCCCTCTATATAAGTCTTTATATTGGAAGTTTACATGCAAGATGATTGGGTTCCTGTTGGGCTGAAATCTCCAGGAATATATTGGAAAATGTTATATAGGGCCTTGGGTCAAGTGTGGGCAGCTATAGGAAATTGTCATGTAACATAGGTTCTAATGTGTTTCAATGGCAGCTGGGGTCCCAATGACGCCCTCCAAGTGTGCCTTCATTTTATACCTATTGGGCTCTGAAAGGCTACATGTCCGTTCTATGCTGACAGGCATGATACACTGCAATACAAAAGCATTGCAGTGTATTATATAAATGATTACATGCTCAAGTTTCCTACTGGGCCTTTAAAAGTTTAATAGAAGTATTAAAATGTTTTAGATAAATAAAAAAAAACATGAAAAAATATTTTTTTTAATAATAAGTCCTTTGTTATTGGAAAAATAATATATTTTTTTAATTAAAATCAATACATAATTAGTATTGCCACGTCTCTGATAGTCTATAAAGTTATTTATCACATACAATAAACCTTGGAACAAATAAATGACAGAAATTGTTGTTTTTTAGTTACTTCACCACCCCAAAAATGGACTATGATCAGAAAGTCATGTGTACCAAAAATGGTACCAATAAAAACTACATCTCGCCTTACAAAAATGAATCCATTCATTGACAGAAAACAAAAATGTTATGTGGCTCCTGATACTTTGTCACAAATTCTTTTTTTTTAAGTGATCATAAACATAAACATAAAAAACTGAAATTAGGTATGTCATTTTATTTACAGCACTTGTTGAACAGTGTAAAAGTAAAATAAAAAACAAACCAAAATGAGGACAAAAGGTTTTTTGCTTCCTCTGGATCAACATTATAGCACAATAGGCTGAACTGGATGGTCATCTGTCTTTTTTAGCCTTACAAACTATGTAATTATAATGTATCTGTGTATTATTGTATGGGGTGAAGTGTCATGCCAAGTCATTGCCTTCTATCCTATTATTTAAAAGTGTATTCCCATTCATTGATTAGTTTTAAACATGTAGGCAAAGGTAAATAAAGACTATTACCAAATACATTGCTTTTCTGAATTTGCTTCTCTTCAGAGTTAGGAGCCGATCTTATCTCCTGCTTTTGCACACAAGCTTCCTGAGTTACTGGTGACCTCTCTCTGCTCCTACAGGCTCTAGCAGTGTTCGGGATGATGACATCACTGGAAGCTTGAACCCTTTAGAGCTCTGTAGCCTTGTGCACTGTAATTTACAAATCTCCATGCCAGAAACACAGGAACTTGTTTATCTTTCTTACTGAGAAACCTTAACCCTTTAGGGCTCTTTAATCTTGCTGTTAAAACCCTTCCATCACCAGTGTCCCTATAACAGGATCAGCTAAGAAGTGCAGAGCTGATATACTAATTGCTGCTGTAGAACCACCCACAACCTAACCAAGATGGGTGAGTCTAAGAGTATGTCTACATGCAGGGTTTTACAGTCAGATTTTGACACATATTTTGGGTTTGAAAGCCCTCAAAATCCAACTGTAAACCATCCCCACAGACCTCAATAGAAAATCCAAGCTGTAGTCTACACTGCTCACACTTTCTGATGGTCAAAAAACTTGGAAGTTGTACACTCTTTCGCAGGATTTCCAACGGAAAACAGCACAAAATGTACTATTCAATGTTATATGAGATGGCTGAATCTGAAAAACAGTGGCAAAAATAAAGGCCAAAAACCCAAAACCAAGTGTAAAATTAGAATCTGACCAGTGTTTTGTCCTTGCCGTGTGGATGCACCCTAAATTTGCTGTGGCTCTGTAAAACAGCATGAGGAGAACGGCCCCTTTAACTTCCATGAAGAGTGAAGAACACCATGAGCATCCAAAATGCAGTAATAAACTGCACAAAAGATATACCAGCACTAATGTAATGACCCTAAAAAAATGTATCTAAGAACAGAGAAATTGTGATAAAAGATGCTGATAAAGGGGGGATGTGGTCATTTTGAAGATTATGCGTGTGAATCTTGTGAGACCTCCATTATTATAATCCTGTGTCAGAGGATGTCCATATACAATTAAGATCACTCTTTAAAAACTTTTGAAAAGAGCGTTAAATGCAAATATTATTAAAAAAGAGGAGAGTCAATTTTTATGGATTTCTGCACCTACAATTCCACATTTTTACTATTTACCGAAAGAACACAAAAGTGAAACCATTCCCCCCAGGCAGACCTATTATTTCGAGGGTCAATTCTACACTTTCTAACCATTCCCATTTTATTGATGTTTATCTGAAACTTTTAGGTTTTAAGTTGAAGAGTTTTTTAAAGGATTCTGATTCCGTGCTTCGTGATTTAATAGGTTTTAATTGGGATACCGACTATATTTTTATAACCTTGGATATTATGTCTCTTTACTCTAATATTCAACACTCTCTAGGACTGGAGGCCATTAAATTATATTTAGTTCAGAAACCTAGTCTTGCTAATAATTTTTAAATTTTAATAATTTTAAAATTAATTTTACATCTAAACAATTTTCAGTATGGTTCCTCCCACTTCCATCAAAGGGTGGGCACAGCAATGGGTACTTGGGTAGCCCCGTTTTATGCTAATCTTTTTATGGGTTTATTCGAGTCCATTTATATTTATCCAGATTTGAATCCTTTTTTATCACAGATTAAATGCTACAAACGTTCAATAGACAATCTTATTTTTATTTAGCAGGGTAATGAAGAATTAGCTAAAAGAAATGTAAATTTTTAAATGAAAATAAATGGGGCTTATCTCTTACTTTGATGCTTAATCCCAAGAAATTATTTTTTTTAGATTTATGTCTTTTTATCGATAACCACTCTATTCATTCAAATTATTTCTTTAAAGTTTGAGATTTCAATGATTATCTACATAAGAATTGTTCTTTGGATAGCAATATTTCTACACAAGCAGATTTTTTTTATCAGAAAAATTGAATGAAATAGGTTTTCCTCCAAGTCTGGTGTCTGCAACTAGAGGAAGGGCAAATACATGAACGCAAGAAGATTATTTGAAAGAAACATCTATTACAGTTATTGAATCCTCTAATGATAATTTTAGTTTTATTACTACTTTTAGCTCTCAACACCGAGAGGTATTGTAAGGGTTCAGTGGATTCGCTGGACCACCGCAAGCGATGATAGTTAAGCCACACCAGAGAGCGGAGTCTAAGTAGCCCCCGGTTTTCACCAGAGCCCGCCGCAAAGCGGGATGGACTTTCTGCGGCATGAGGCTACCAGGTCGCTACCCCTGACGTGACTTGCTTGCGATGGCGGCCGGGGTACGGCGTGGTACAAAATCGTATTCCAGAGGCGTAGTAAGGAACAGGCAGAAGGTCAAGACAGGCGGCAGAGGTTCGTGGTCAGAAACGGACAGACGGTCAGGGCAGGCGGCAAACAGGCAAGGTCAGGAAACGTAGCGGAACGGGCTGGTACACAGGTAATCAAACAGACTCCAACACTCTCTAAGGACAAGATACGCACACCAACAATCTGGCAGAGACTGCTGGGGCGTATTCCATATATAGGACCAGCGGCCGTCAATAACTAATTAAGGGTGGGGCGGGGCCCTTTTTTAAACCCAAAGACCACCCGTCGCGAAAAGGGCCCCCTAAGCAGGGAAAGCGCACGGGGGCCCGGGACAGGCAGGGCGGGGTTCACGGGCGCGGGCAGGTAAGAGAACGGGTTTCCGGGATTGGCAGCGGGGGCAGGGGAGGGGGGGGAAGCCGCGGTACCCGGCGGTCCCCTGCGGGCAGGGACAGTCCCCCCCCTTAGGTCTCCCCTCTTTTTTGGGAAAAACTTGGAGGGGAAGTTCAGGTGACAGGTTGCCCCCAAGTTCCCCAAAACGCTCCTTGGGCCCCAAAAACCCCTTTCCCAGTTTTTTAAGAAAAAACCGTTTTTCCCCCTCACGGTCTTTTTCCCCAGCCCCCCTTGCCCTAAAAAGGTGTTTTTCAGAGTGGCCACAGGAGAAGGCCAAGGGACGACCCCGGGGAAAGAAGGATTCAGCACCATAGGCTTGGGAGCGAAACAGGGAAAGGCGTTGGGTTAGCAGAGGGGTAGGCAAGGGAGCTTGTAGGACACGGGGTTTAAAGTTCCCGAAGTACCAAAAAAAGGGCCCCAAGTATTTGGGGGGGGGCCAAAATTATAGCGGGGCCTTAAATCGGGATGTTTTTTGACAGAAAACCCAAATTTAAATCCCCCTGGTTAAAATAGGGGGGGGAGGTTACGGTCCCTGTCAGCCTGTATTTTGGTGCGAGGGGGAGGCCGATAGAAGGGCCTGACGCAGGGTTTGCCAGAGTTTTTTTGTTTGTCACGCCTTTAGTATCCACGGCAGGAACATGCCAGAAGTGGGCCAGGGGAAGGGGCGGGGGGGATGTACCCAAAAAAACACCACAAAAAGGGGAAAGAGGCCCCAGCGGATTTGGAGTAAAGGGAAAATTTCTAAGAAAATTTACCCAGGGGGGGTCAGCCCAAATTACCCTGGGGGCAGAAACAAAAGGTCGTGGGTTAGGTACCTAACATTGGGTTTAAAACCCTCTCTACTGCCCGTTAGTTTTGGGGGGGTTGGTAGGCGGGCGAAAAGTCAAGCTGAATCTGATTCCCCAAAAAGGGCCCCGCCGAATCTCGAACAAACTGGACCCCCCCTACCCGAGACGATATGCAAGGGGAAGGCCGGGGAAACCCCAAAAAAATGTGGGGGGGAAAAAATTTGCTGGGCCAGCTGGGGAGCAGAGGGTAACCCGGGGGTGGGGGGGGAAAAAAAGTGGGCCATTTTAAAAAATTTTTTTATTTGGTAAACCCACCCAGATGCGTGTTTCAGAGGGGGCCGGGGGAGGTCAGTAACAAAACCATGGGTATATGGGCCCAAGGTTTTTTTCTGGCCCCGGGGGGCTAAAAGCAGACCCGAAGGTTGGATGAGGCACTTTTTTTGGGGGCCAAAAAGGGGTTTTAAGGGCCGGGCCCAAAGTCTCTAACATCACGAGCGGAGTGGGCCACCAATAATACCGGGGAGTTTTGCTGCGAGATTTAGGGGTTCCCAAGGGTGACCAGCTGTTCGAGAGGCAGGCCCCCATTTAGGAAAAGAGGCCGCATGGCGGGAAACATTTTAGGTTTTTCCCAGGAGGCAGTGTTTTTGCCCCCGGGAGCTGCCTTTGAGGAGGGGTTCAGGGGGAAATTATGTGCTCCCAGAGGCGGCTCTAGGCCCACAGTGTCCGGGATTCGAGAGGGCGTCCGCCCCTGAATTTTTTTGGCGGCGAAAGTAAAGGGGGGAAGTTAAAGCGGGCGAAGAAGAGCGCCACCGGGTTTCCCCGGGAAATTAAAAACCCCTGAGCAGACGGGGAGATAAAAAAGATTTTTGTAAATTTGTAAAGTTTTCAATGGGATGGCGGCCCCTCGTAAGTGAAATACACTACGTCGAAATCCCTAAAGAAGCATTTATGCTTTTTTTCCCTTACATGAAAAAATTTGAGCCCCTGGGTTTCAAAAATATAAATGATCGAACATTTTTAAAGGGCTCCCCCGCTTTAACTTTGGGTCCAATTGGGGCAGCCCTTTCCCTATCCTTTCCCTCTCAATCGACCCAATCGGGCCTCTCACTGGGTCCCAACTCCATTATTCAGGGGAGAAAAAAAAAAAAAACCCCCCCAAACCCTGCAAAGTCCCCCCCCCCCCCCCCCCCCTTTCTTATGACAGCTGGGGAAAAGTGGGCGGGGCAAAACCCCCCAAAATGGAAGCCCCCCTTCCCTTTTTCCATTTGGGTTTAAAAATCAATGTACCCAAGTATAAGGGTTTTTTTGGGCACAAAAAAAACATTTCTAAAAAAAGTATCCCAAAACTGGGTGCCACTGGCAGGGCTGCGGCACAAGAAAATTATACATGTACACACCGACCCCCGCCAGCGGCACTTTTTCTGAAAAAAGGGCTTACACTAGTGAAACCCCTAAAAAAAGGCTTTTTATGCTATCTATCTTTCATGAAAAAATTTTGGGAGACCTCGGTTACATTTCATGATCAAAACATGTTTAAGCTGCCCACGACTTTCAACGTGGTCTCAAATGGGGGGCAGCCCTTATCCTATCTTTTCCTCTCAATCGAGCCAATCGGGCCTCTAAACTGGGTCACCGCCCCTCCTTTAAATTCAGAGAAAAAAAATTTAAAAAACCCCCCAAACCCTTGCAAAGCTCCCCTTTTCTTATGACAGCCTGTGAGGTGGGCGGGACAAAAACCCAAAAAGGAAGCCCCCCTTTTCCTTTTTCCATATGGGTTTAAAATCAAGGAAACCCCAAATTTTAAAAAACGTTGTTTTGCACTCAAAAAAAAATTTAAAAAAACGTATCCCAAACCTGGGTGCCACGGGCAGGGCTGGGGCACACAGTAATTATACATGTAACACCAGACCGCCGCCAGCGGCCCCATTTCTGAAAAAAGGGCCCAATACACTACGTCGAAATCCCTAAAAAGCATTTATGCTTTTCTATAATAATGAAAAAATTTTGAGACTCTCGGTTCACATATCATGATAGAAATTTTTAAAGCTCCCCAGGGACTTTAAAAGTGGTCTAAAATTGGGCAGCCCTTTCCTACTTTACCTCTCAATCGAGCCAATAAGCCTCTCACGGGTACCGACCCCATTTTTCAGAGAAAAAAAAAAAAAAACCCCCAAACCCGCAAAGCTGCCCTTCTTATGACACCCTGTGAGGTGGGGGGGACAGAAAAAAAATTTGGGAAAAGAAACCCTTTTTTCCCATTGGGTTTTAAATCAATTTTCACAAGTTTAACGTATGTTTCTGCCACAAAAACATTTCTAAAAAAAAAGTATGAACCGGGGGTTGCCAGGGCCCAGGGCTGCGGCCCATGTAATTTTACATTTTACACACCCCGGGGACCCCCGGGCCAGGGGGCACATTTCTGCAAAAAGGGAAATTACACTACGTCGAAATCCCTAAAGAAGCATTTAGGCTATCTATCATCAGGGAAAAAACTTTGAGACTCTCGGTTCCTATCAGGGATCAAAACATTTTTAAAGTTTGCCCCAAAAGGCCCTTTAAACCCGTGGTCTCAAATGGGCGTCCTTTTTCCTATCTTTACCTCTCAATCGACCCAATCAGGCCTCTATGGGTTCAGACCCCCATTATTCAGAGAGAAAAAATAAAAAAAACCCCCAACCCTGCAAGTGCCCTTTTTTGACAGCCTGTGAGAGTGGGGGGGGACAAAAACCCCAAAAAGGGAAGCCCCCCTTCTTTCCATATAGGTTAAAATAAAGGGTCACCAATTTATAACTTTTTGTTTCTGCACAAAAAAAAACATTTCTAAAAAAAACCCGTAAAAAAACCGGGTCCAAATGGCGGGCTGCGGCACCAGGAAATTTATAATGTACAAACACAGACCCCCGCCAGGGGGCACTTTTTTTTTTTTTTTTTTTTTTTTTTTTTTTTTTTTTTTTTTTTTTTTTTTTTTTTTTTTTTTTTTTTTTTTTTTTTTTTTTTTTTTTTTTTTTTTCCTGCAAAAAGGGCAATACACTACGTCAAAATTCCCAAAGAAGCTTTTAAAGTATCTTTTCATACTTGAGAGTCTAAAAGTTTTTTCATGTATATAGGATAGAAAATTAAAGTTTTCTTTGGGGATTTCGCGTAGTGTATTCCCCTTTTTTGAAAGAAAGGTGCCGTGGCGGGGTCTGTGTGTTTTCATGTTTTAATTAAATGGTCCCGCCAAGCCCTGCCGTGGCACCCAGGTTTGCTTTACTTTTTTTCAGAAATGTTTTTTTGTTGCGGGGAAAAAAATTTTTTATATTTGGGGGTACATTTGTTTTTAAAACCTTAGGAAAAAGGAAAGGGGGTGCTTCCATTTTGGGTTTCTGTCCCGCCCACCTAACAGGGCTGTCAAAAGAAGGGCAGCTTTGCAGGTTGGGTGTTTTTTTTTTTTTTCTTCTGAATTAAAGGAGGTCGGTGCCCCGTGAGGGCCTTTATTTGGTCGATTGAGGGTTTAAAAAATAGGATAGGCTGCCCGATTTGGCCCCTTTAAAGGGCGGGGGGCAGCTTAAAATGTTTTTGTTTAGGGTAGTGAAACCCAGAGTCTCAAAGTTTTTTTTATGTAGGGTAGATAGCATTAAAAGTTCTTTAGGGGGTTTGCGTAGGTAAATTTCCCTCAGTAAGTGGGGCGCCATTCTTCTAGGTAAATTTTATGGCCCGAAGTTTTCCCCGGGCCCGTTTGTGTAATTTGTTCGGCAGGGGTGAAGGTCTTGGGGGGAAGAACCCAAAGGGCCGCAATCTCCTGAGGAGGTTTTTTGAAGAAGGACAGGGGGGCCCGGAACCTACTGGGAGGCGTCCAAATTCTAGGACAAATGGGCGGGCCCTGGGTCCCCGGGGAGAAAAAAAAGGAGCTGAAACGAATGCTTTCTTTAGACGCTTAAAGGGTTTTTTGGGCCCCGGGAGGCCAGGACTTTTGGGGTTGCATTCTTTTTGGTGAGGGCTAACCCGTGGGGGCCCCCAGTATGGAGTTTTCAGGATAAACTGCCCGTAATAGTTAGCGAACCCCAAAAAAAGGGTGGAGGAGCGGGGCCCACCGGCGGGGCCCCTGCAGGACCGCTGAAAAACTTGGAGGTGTCCTAAAGGGGGACCCTTTATCTGAAACAAATGGGACCCTAGGAAGGGGGAGGAGGTGCGTTTTTAAAAGGCATTTCTCCAGTTTGGGATTGAGCTGGTGGGTTTCGGGAGTCTGGCACCTGGCGGGCGTTTTGGGGGCCCGGTTTGGGGTTTTTAAAATCTGGGGAAGATTAAGATGTCGTCCAGTTGACTAAAGGGCGCAAAAAGTAGAGGGAGGTGCGGAAGGGTCTCGTTGCGAATTTTGGAATTTCAGCTGGGGCGTTGGGAGAGGCCGGGAAAAAGGGAGAGAGTATTCAAAGTGGCCGTCACGGGTATTAAAGGCCAACTTCCATTCGTTGCCTTCCGGAAAAGGGAAAAAGGGTTGTAAGCCCCTGGTAGAACCAAATTTTGGAAAAAAAAAAATTTTCGCCCAAAAGGCGATCAAAGTGTTTAAAAGATCAAAGGGGGGGTATCATTTTTTATGGTGATTTTTTTTTTGGCCCCCGATAATCGGGTACCAAAGGGCCCGGGGGTTCCATCTTTCTTTTCCCAAAAAAAAAGAATCTGGCCCCCCAGGGAGGAAGACTTGAAAATAATTTCCCTTACGGAGATTTCCTGAATGTTTCTCCGACATCGCTTGGTTTCCGGGGGCAGAAAAGTGGGGTAGGGCTCTGCCTCGGGGGGGCGTAGTACCGGGTTGTAGGTTTAATTTGGGGCAGTCGAAAGGCCTGTGCGGGGGAAAAAGTTTCGGGGCCCGTCTTTCGGGAAAAAACGCGGGGTAGAATTTTTGGGTTTTGGAGTGGGGAGACCCGGAGGGGGTTCGTAGACTTTTGGGAGAGGTGGGCCCTAGAAAGGAAAGGGGGTACCGGGGAAAGGGATCGTGAAAGGTACGCCCGCCCCCAAAGGGGCAATCTGCCCTTTTGTTCCATTCTAGGGTCGGAGCGTCCTTTAACCAAGGGGGAAAACCCCGGGGGATTTTGAAAAGGGGCGAGGGCAGAACGAGGGGTTTTAGTGTTCCTTGTGGAGAGGCCCAAACTGCAAGGTGGGGGGGCGCGGCAGAACCCCCAAAAAAGTATCCTTGAGGGATTCGCCAAAGACAGAGGGACGAACATGGGTTTTTGCAGAAAGGGGGCACCCGGGGGACAAAAATTGGGGGACCAGCACGTGGGTGATAAAATTACCACGGACCCGAGTCAAAAGGGAAAGGGGGTGGCTTGAAGGTGCTGTCAAAAGGGAAAATTCCCCGAGTACAGGAACGGTTTAGACGGGGAGAGGCCGCATTTACACCTAGGCAAGCCTCTCCTGCGAGCCCTAGGTGGGGGCGTTTCCCGTGGCACGGACAGTCCCAAAGAAGTGGCCCCGAGGGCCCCCCCAATTGAAGCCCTAGTGCCTTGGGGTCAAGTGAGCCCTTTCGACCTGCATGGGTTCATCTCAGGAAAACCCTTGGCGGAGGAAATGGGGGTCGATGAAAGACAGGAGCTAGACGAGGGGGCGGTGGGTCGGGTGACCTCCCGGGTTTGGGGGCGGAGCTCTTGTTGTCTCCGGCAAAACGTATGTCGATTTTGGGTGGCCAAAAAAATCAGTTGTCCCGAGAGGGGGAGATCCCGGGCCCACGAGCCTTTTTTAATGGCCCCGAGGGGGCCTTGCCAAAGGGGTTTCCACCAAAGGGCCCCATTTTTTCCCGTCCAGTTTTAGAGGTAGGGTTTGGGGAAATGCACGGACTTGTGACCCCCGTGGGTCGCCCTGCGGGGAAGAGCAGGCTCGCACGGGGGAGGTGCGGGCCCGGTTCCCCGAAGGGCCGTGCGGATCCCCTGGGGGAAGGCTTTTCCGTTTTGCTGTCGGGATCTCCTGGTCCTAGGGAGTGGTCCAGGCCCCAAACTTCGCCCGGGAGGGGCTAATTATGAAGGCCACCTTAGGCCCCTCATTTGGAAATTGGGTGCCCCAACATCTTGATATGGTGGGAAAATTTACTGATGAAGCCTTGCTCTTCTTTTTGGGGTCCCCATCTTGCGAGAGGGGAGCGGGGAGGGGCAGAGGGAAAGGTTCCCGTGCAGGAGCAGGTTGGCCTGGCTGCAGGAGCAATGGTGAAAGGGGTGGCGGAAGGGAGCCCCGGCGGAGGTTGACGAAACCGGGAAAAGGGTTTTCATCTGGGGCCGGGAAGTTTGGGCGAACGTGGCTTGTGAGCGACGGCCCTCGTAACGTCCCGGGTTGGGGAGAGGTTTTCCCCGGCGGAACAAAGGCCCGTTTTTATTGAAAGGGGTTGGTGGATTTGCTGGACCCCCCGCAAGCGTTTTAAAGTTAAAACCCGCCAAAGGGGGCGGGGGGTCTAAGTACCCCCCGGTTTTCACCCAGAGCCCCCCGCAAAGCGGGAGGGGGCTTGCTGCGGGGTGAGGCTACCCGGTCGCTTTCCCCTGACGTGGGCTTGCTTGCGATGGGGGGGGGGTACGGGCGTGGTAAAAAAATTGTAAAACAAAAGGATTGCAGGAACAGGCCCGAAGGGGGCAGGGAGGCGGCAGAGGTTCGTGGTCAAAAAACGGGCAGCGGTCAAAGGGGAGGCGGCAAACAGGCAAGGTCAGGAAACGTTTTGCGGTTCGGGCGGTACAAGGGAATTTAAAAAGACTCCAACACTCTCTAAGGCAAGGTAGCACACCAAAATTGGCGAGACTGCTGGGGGGTTTCCCATTATGGGCCCGCGGCCGTCAATAACTAATTAAATGTGCGCTGGCCCTAAAAATGCAGACACCCGTGCGCCGGCCTAGCAGTGGGTACGTGAAGGCGGCCCCGGGAAAAAGGCGGGAAAGCGGCGTTCACAGGGCGCGGGCAGATAAGAGAATGGTGGCGGGAGGGGAGCGGGGAGCATGGCGAGGGGCCGGGGACCCCTCGGGACCCCCTGTGGGCAGGGGGGCCCCACGGGGCCCCGGGCCCCCGCCAGCCCCCTGACAGGTTACTCACTACTAAGGACTTTGGGACATATTCTGCTAGATCCATTTTAAAACCCATTTTTTCCATTAAACCAGTGTGATTTTTTAGGTAAAATGAAAAAGAATTTTTTTGGGCCCGTCTCGCTTAAAACAACAACATGAAACTCCTATTGATATGAAAATTCAACCTTCAGGTGTCTTTCTATGTAATTTTCCCACTTGTAAATGTTGAAGGTCCTTGATACGAGGAGACACTTTTTATTCTTCCTCTAGCAAAGAAAATTTTAAGATTAAGGCAAATTTATCCTGTACGAATACACATGTGATCTTTTTGATCACTCGCACCTGTGGAATACAATATGTAGGAAGGAATACCATTGTTTTAATATTAGTCATTCCAAGTTGATTCAAATATGTAAGAAATATTAATTATTATTAACAATATTAATATTCAAGAAAAATAATTAACAACAACAATTTTTCCCACCTAGATTCTAAGGGGACGGTCAGCAAAGAAAGCATACCAACAACAATGTATATAAAGAGATTATATATTATCCAGAATGAAGTGGGGTAAAATTGTTTAAAAAAACGCATTAAAATATATTCCACAATAAAAAAAAAGGGCAAAAAAAACAATAAGGATAATAGCAAGGGAAAGCTATATCAAACCCTAGCTTCAACACCCAAATTTTAAACCACACCCTGTGAAACACAAACAAAAAAAAGAAAAAGCAAACAATACAATAACTTGAACGAAAGAAAGTTCCTAACGGGGGAAATTTTGCAAAAAATTACCAAATCTGAACTAAGTTTCTGGCCCCTATACCAAAGACCCTTTTCATCTGGATTCCCTTTAGGAACCTCTTCTAGGAACCTCCGTTCAGGAACCTTACTCTCAGGAACCTCTTCTAGGAACCTGTTCAGGAAACCCTTTCTTCAGGAACCTCTTTTGGAACTGTTAGGAATTATCACAGGAAAAATCCTTTCGGGAACAAATTAAGGCAAATTTCTCCTGTACGAGTACACGCGATCTATTTGATCACTTGTACCTGTGGAATACAATATGTAGGAAGGACTACTATGAAATAACCATCATTTTAATATAAGTCATTCCAAGTTGTTTAGAGTTTTCGTGACATTTTTCTACCTCCCATAGAGGTGATCCCTATTTTTTATACAGCCTATTGAACAAATTCCTTCAACAGTCCCGAACTGATGTCAAAATCTAGCAGGACTGAAAGTTCATTTGATGGATCAAATTGGATACAAGTGGCTTAAATGAGATACAAGAATTGATCGTGTAATTTTTTTATATAGATTTTTTTATATGTATATATTTACTAGGTGCAGTATTTGTCTTTGTTAACATGTAGCAATTGTGATTTTTTGTTTTGGAGTGGTTATTAAGGGGTTTTGTTCGGGTTTACATAGGCTTTTATGTCTTTTACAACTTGTATGCAAGTCTCTTAACTTTTGATATTTTTTTGTGTGCAAGTCACAGGACCCTATCTTTTTATTAACTAGTTTCTTTTCTGTGCCCCGTTATTACTCTTCCCGGCTGGATGGCCACAGGGGAAAAATTTGGAAACCCCCGGAGTGCCCCTGAATGGCGCCTGGAGTTGTTTTAAGCTGCATTTTAAAACCCTTGGAAAAGGCGAGAAAGAGAAGCAAAAGAAAAGGAAATAGAGAAAGGCAATTTCAGTAATGTAGTGTAGGCCCTAAATAAAAATTCACCCGGTGGGCCCAGAAAAAGCACAATGGTGGGCCCCCGAATCAACCCCCTGTGGGCCCTAGGACCCCAGTCCCACACGGCTCTGCTATTCTCTAATATAGTAGCGTAGGTTT